>JAXQQM020064423.1:0-57723 GCA_034641835.2 Pinus albicaulis | reverse complement strand
CGGATGTCATAGACCACAGGCTGAGCCAGAATTATGCTCTGATACCACTCTAGTATCCCCAAAGGGAAATAACCAGTAATAAACAGAAATATGCCAGACAGATATAGAAAATACAATGCTGAACCAGATCATGGAACAATTACACATAGAATGCCAGAAAACTGAGCCATTTTATTAATCTGAAAGTACATAGAGAGGAGTACAAGAAAATCAGAATCAGGGCACCTATCCTTGCTCAAGGCAAGTGAAGAATCCTCTCAGGAAATAGGAAATGGCTACTACAGAAACTGCATCCCAGCTGTTGGAAGAAACTGCCGTAAACTGCTGCTGCTGGAGTGAACTGAAGCTAGGGGCTGATCCCCTTGCCGGAATGAGCTAAAAATCTACAGATCACCTATACTCGCTGCTCCGGACAAAACCCAGAAACCGTGAAGCAAATGGACCACCTCCGAGAATCGCCCCCAGAAACCCTCCTCCTACAAAAACGCTGTGCCTTCAGGAACAGCTCAGAAGCTCAAGAAATATGCTGGCAAAAGGGCTGGATCTACCCACAAATCCTCCAGATGAGATGACCAACCCCTCAAGGCTGAAAACACTGAAAAATGCTGCCAGAACCCCACATAAAGACCCTACTCATCAGATCTGCGTCCTCCCTGACTGGATCTGCGTCCTCTCTGCCCAGATCTGCTGGATCTGAGTCATACAAGGCTGGATCTGCTACTATCTCTGCAGATCTGCGTCCCACAAGGCTAGATCTGCTGCTAGCTCTTCAGATCTATGCTAGATCTGCCAATATCTCCTCAGATCTGCAACCTCAAAGGCTGGATCTGATGTTATCTCTTCAGATCTAGGCCGGATCTGCCAATATCTCCTCAGATCTGCAATCTCCCAAGCTGGATCTAGTGCTACCCCTCCAGATCTGCAACCTACAGAACCAGATCTGCAAATATCTGCTCGGATCTACAATCTCCAAGGCTGGATCTCTCACTGTGCCTTCAGATCTGCGTCCTTCCTCTTCCTACTGGAACAACGTCCTCACTCCAAACTGATCTGCGTCCTTCCTGCTGCTGAAACTGCGTTTTTCCTGCTAGATCTGCGCAGCCACTAGAGGGCTTCTTCCTCTCCGACTCTCCACCTGAAACTGCTACTGAAACTGAAACATAGAACTCAGAAATTAACCTTACTAGGGCGGGCACTCGAAGTCCCCCGAAGCTAAGGGTGAAACCAGAAATAACCTTACCAGGGCAGGCACTCGAAGTCCCCGAGGCTAAGGGTGAGATCTCCGACCGGAGACACTCGTGCACTAAACAGTGCTGCAGACCGACTAAACAACCGGCGTGCTGAAGCAGACAAAAGTCTAGCTCTCAATATCAATATCAAAAATATGCATGATCCAAATGAGGTGAGAACCTCTCCTTTTATAATGCCAAACTCCCTCCAAAACTTAACTCTCCTTTGACCTTAGCCACGTTGGGTCACGTGAGGCCTCCATCCTCATATGTCGTGTGGGACCCGGCGCCCCCTTAAGTTATAACGTTAATCAACTAGGAAAACACTTTATTTTATAAAGTGAGGTGACTAAAGTGAGGTGACCCCTCTTATTTCTCACTTTATTTATTATTTCCAACTAAAGCGGCAAAATTAAACAAAAATGAGATATTCCAATTAGCAAGGCTAATTGGGAATATTACATTTATCTTCACGATTTATTGTAATATCCCCAAAGGGAAATAACCGGTAATAAACAGAAATATGCCAGACAGATATAGAAAATACAATGCTGAACCAGATCATGGAACAATTACACATAGAATGCCAGAAAACTGAGCCATTTTATTAATCTGAAAGTACATATAGAGGAGTACAAGAAAATCAGAATGAGGGCACCTATCCTTGCTCAAGGCAAGTGAAGAATCCTCTCAGAAAATAGGAAATGGCTACTACAGAAACTGCATCCCAGCTGCTGGAAGAAACTGCCGTAAACTGCTGCTGCTGGAGTGAACTGAAGCTAGGGGCTGATCCCCTTGCCGGAATGAGCTAAAAATCTACGGATCACCTATACTCGCTGCTCCGGACAAAACCCAGAAACCGTGAAGCAAATGGACCACCTCCGAAAATCGCCCCCAGAAACCCTCCTCCTACAAAAACGTTGTGCCTTCAGGAACAGCTCAGAAGCTCAAGAAATATGCTGGCAAATGGGCTGGATCTACCCACAAATCCTCCAGATGAGATGACCAACTCCTCAAGGCTGAAAACACTGAAAAATGCTGCCAGAACCCCACATAAAGACCCTACTCATCAGATTTGCGTCCTCCCTGACTGGATCTGCGTCCTCTCTGCCCAGATCTGTTGGATCTGAGTCATACAAGGCTGGATCTGCTACTATCTCTCCAGATCTGCGTCCCACAAGGCTAGATCTGCTGCTAGCTCTTCAGATCTATGCTAGATCTGCCAATATCTCCTCAGATCTGCAACCTCAAAGGCTGGATCTGATGTTATCTCTTCGGATCTAGGCTGGATCTGCCAATATCTCCTCAGATCTGCAATCTCCCAAGCTGGATCTAGTGCTACCCCTCCAGATCTGCAACCTACAGAACCAGATCTGCAAATATCTGCTCAGATCTACAATCTCCAAGGCTGGATCTATCACTGTGCCTTCAGATCTGCGTCCTTCCTCTTCCTGCTGGAACAACGTCCTCACTCCAAATTGATCTGCGTCCTTCCTGCTGCTGAAACTGTGTTTTTCCTGCTAGATCTGCGCAGCCACTAGAGGGCTTCTTCCTCTCCGACTCTCCACCTGAAACTGCTACTGAAACTGAAAGATAGAACTCAGAAATTAGCCTTACTAGGGCGGGCACTCGAAGTCCCCCGAAGCTAAGGGTGAAACCAGAAATAACCTTACCAGGGCAGGCACTCGAAGTCCCCCGAGGCTAAGGGTGAGATCTCCGACCGGAGACACTCGTGCACTAAACAGTGCTGCAGACCGACTAAACAACCGGCGTGCTGAAGCAGACAAAAGTCTAGCTATCAATATCAATATCAAAATATGCATGCTCCAAATGAGGTGAGAACCTCTCCTTTTATAATGCCAAACTCCCTCCAAAACTTAACTCTCCTTTGACCTGCGCAGTTTACCTTGAGTCAGCGTGAGGCCTCCCCTCATATACGTGTGGACCCCCAAGGCCCCCTCTTTAAGTTATAACGTTAATCAACTAGGAAAACACTTTATTTTATAAAGTGAGGTGACTAAAGTGAGGGGTGACCCCTCTTATTTCTCACTTTATTTATTATTTCTAACTAAAGCGGCAAAATTAAACAAAAATGAAATATTCCACTAGCAAGGCTAATTGGGAATATTACAGCTCTCCTGCAAAACGTTGTTTGTCCTCAAGCAACTCGAAGTGATGGATGGCCAGAAACCGCTCGCTCCCAAGTGGCATCCTCATCCAAGAAAAATTGCTTGTTCTCAAGCAATGCTCGAATGCTCACTTAGCCGATGCCCCCGCCGATATCATGCCTGGTCCCACCGAAACCTCTCTCGTCTCCCGCATCACCCCGATATGAAGGGATATCTCAATGCCGTGATCCCAACCGGCCTCTCATGGTAACCCAATCAATAGTCCCGATCCCATCGCCACCGTGGTCAATAATCGCACAAGTCCCGTGACTTGAACTCGCCACCGCTCGGGCTATGACTAGAGACCCTGACCGCCGCTTCGCATCTATGACCGTGTAAGCCGCTCCATCAATCGTGAACCAACTCATCACCTCCTCCAATCAAGGCATGAAGTGAGGAACATCTCTCATGTGGATCCTCCATCCCCAAGAAATCATCCAAACCAAATGAGCCACCTCCCCGATTACAATCCCGAAAATCTCCTTCCACCTCAAGCCTGCAATGAAGGTGGGCCGAAAGTCTGATCTTGGCCGCAAAATCATTGCCCTCCAATGGCAAAGTGAAGAACAATCCTCCAAGGAAGGTCCCTCCAACAACGAAGAACAAGTCGCCCACAACAATTCATCCATGAAGGACATGCTTCATGGATCATCCTAATGAGATAATCGAAGGTGTTACATGAGGATACATACGTGCATAACTCACAAGGACGCTGCGTCTCATCCACCGCAACCTCGTAAATCACATGGCAAGTAATGTACAAGATCCATCACATCTACTAATGGATAGTGAATGGTCAGATATGACAACAACATAGGTCCAAACACTTGCCCATGGTCAGAAATATCAATCTCATGGCCCACATCGAAAGAGAACGCATACATAGTAGTGGTGGCCATGCCCCTCCCATGCTCCCATTAGAACATGTAGTGCAGAAATTTTGAGAATTTTTCCCACCTCACGCACACATCCACCATGTGTCTCCTCATAATCAAGCCTCCCATACAAATCTGATCATATGTCGGAAGTAAGATGGTACATGGATCCATAAATGAGTCCTCCATAGTGTTTTGGCATGCTATGACGAAGAATGAACCATGTGCCGTAAGAAGATAATCCTCCCATGATTGGAAACCCAAGTCAAGAAGAATATGCCACAGACGTCTCTATCACCATTACCTCCTCTATGTGCAACAAATATGAAGTGATCCCTGGGACCTATGGGTTATAGATCCACCATATCTCGTCGCGCACACTTCATCCATAATACCCGTTTCCAAGGTGACAATACGCGTTCATGCAAATAAGCTCCGTCAATACAAGACTCGTTCTTTGACATGCTCCTTGTCAAAGATTCCTCTAATAATGTTGCAACAAATAGAATACCTCCCAAGATGGAAGTGCTTCCCAATTCAAAGACCAAGGAGATAGTGCCATCTCCTCCTCCCGCAACATCATGCAAAGTGGGAGCAACCGCTCTGTTTCCCAAGCAAAGCAACAAGAAATTGTGTTGCCTCTCCATACCTCCATCAAACAATTCGTGGATGAAGACACAATGAATGATATGAGTAACACATCACCATGCATCCATACTCTATGCCGCTTCAATGAAGCAAGTATCCATCCATCTCTTCCCAACCTCTACTTAGGAAGAGTGTTTGCCAAGCATGGCCAAACTTTTCAAGAGTAACCAAATGCTAGCCCAAGCCTCCCGCTGCCCGGTATCATAGATTCGCAAGTACAAGTGATGGCCAAACTCCCCTCAGTATAATCCGCCAGCCCAAGCCTCCCCGCCGCTCCTCGGGTAGCACGTATCCGCAAGTAGCCTCCTAGCTCCTTGCTCATCATCCCCATCCACTCAATCACTTGTGGATGCCTCTCTTCTCCTCATCCTCGGTACTCCTCCCATGATGGCTACCATCCTCCCAAATCCAAGTTCGATTTTGCACTTCATGGGATTTTGGAATATAAACTTCTCAAGGATCAATGAGACCTATCAAGAATCAAATAGGTGGTAGGCAAAAACCTCCCATCATGATGTGTATGGCTCAAGGGTTGTCCAACACAAGTATGAGGGATAAGATCCATCCGAAGATGTCCTCCATCTTCTATCTCAAGCTCGTGAGAAGGGAACCAAACTGTGTTCCATAGCCCGCTCTACCGAGTACCAACTCAAAATCTCTCCATCCAACCTCAACATATGGATGCTGCACTCAGGCAACTCGATCGTCTCCTACCGCTATCCAAGTCAACATAATGAGATCTTACTAGGTGGCTCCTCGCCTCTCTCTCTCCAACGGGAAGAGATGACCTACAATACCGCTAGTCCCATCCATGCATACCCGAAGGGAAATGATCCGATGCCGCAATGTGCTCTCGGGTTGTACCATCAGGGAATCCACTGCTCCCCAATGTGGACCAACTTGGCCACCGACTTGGCACAAATCACTCTCATACCCTCCACTCTGGTCCCGCAACATAATGGTCTCCCGTATCGACGCGGCCTTCTCCCTCAAAGCTCGAAGGTCCGTCCGGCCGGCGTGATACTCCATTGTCACGACCATCATCCAATGCCTCCGTGTCTCCTAGTGCCCCATCGATAGCAGATATCTCTCCCCGACACCTCACCCATCCGTCGTGTGTCGCTACCACCCGAAGACTCTGGACATGGCTCCAATCATCACCCGTTGATGGCTCTATCTAGGTAGGCTCTACCTCCCTCTACTACGATATCAACCGGCACCTGGCCAAGGTAGTCTCTAATGATGGTGAGTCCCGTGTCTCACTAGGTGTAACCTCGCATCGCAACCCCGTGTTCCCCTCATCCTCTTCTCCACTCGCTTCCTGAGAAGACCTCAATGAAGTGTGCCTTCCTCGTCGCCGTGACACCCGTGTCCTCATGCCCATGGTTCTCAAGAAGTGAAGCACACCCGCTCCTCCCCGCCTCTCTCGGTCTCATCATCAAACCGCCCTTGTCTCAGATTCGCCCTTGGGAGGCGAGTCCCGTGTCCTTACCCTTAGGCCGTAAAGGCCTGCCTCCTCGGGGGATAAGGTGTCCGAGTCCCGGGGTAAGACATCCGTAAGTCCCGAATCCCGCCGATGGCATCCCGAAGGGCAGCCGGTCCGTCTGACAGACTAGGCCACGAAGTGGCTCCTCGATGCCTCTTCCACAAACAAGCCAACCATCCGAAATGGCAGATAAATCGTGTACCATCACCGAATCCTCGAAGTCTCGAAATGCATGTCTCTCGCACTTACCCGTTTGAGCTTGATCGCTCACCAAAATACCGATCCCATCCTCCCCGTCAAAGTGCTCTACTAATTCTCGTGTCGAACTGCTTGATGAGCCATCAAACCTGGGCAAATGAAATCCACTTAGCCGCACGGTCATCATGGTGGTATCCGCGCCCTTTGTGTCAGCCAGTAGTTTGATACCGCATCGGTAACCGGAAGTAGAGCTCCTGTGGGAAAGCATCCATGAATGCCTCGACCCATGCTCGCCAACTGCAAAACGCGCCGTATATCGAGTCAGACTCACATCTCCCGCCATCGTCGCTTAACTTCGACCGATTTACCCATCGAAACTACTGAAAATTCTAGAATTTGGGAAAGTGATCTCGCTCAAAACCCGTAAAAAACCTTGTAAAACGTTTTTCCTAATTCCAAACTTCAAAATTTGACCCTTTTATTTTGGCCCTTTTTCCAACCTGTTTCGGGAACGTGTAACCGTTATCGCTTCCGTATGATCTCTTTTCTCGATGTCATAGACCACAGCCGAGCGACTATGTTTCCGATACCACCGTAATATCCCAAAGGGAAATAACCCGCAATAAATGTAAAAATTGCTTACGTATATAGAAAATACAATGTCGAACTTCGTATCATCGAATAATTACACATAGGACACTGGAACCGAGCCATTTTATTAATCAAGGTACATAGAGAGGAGTACAAGAAAACGAATGAGGGCACCTATCCTTGCTCAAGGCAAGTGAAGAATCCTCTCGAAAAAATAGGAAATGGTCACACAGAAACCGCATCCCGCCCGCTGGAAGAAACCGCCGTAAATCGTCGTGAGTGAACCGGTTGGGGGCTGATCCTGCCGGAATGAGCTGAAAATCTACGTATCACTCATACTCGCTCACCGACAAAACCCGAAACCGGTGAAGCAAATGGAATTCACCTCCAAAATCGCCCTAAAAACCCTCTCCTACAAAACGCCGTGCCTCAGAATGCCTCGTAAGTCTTAAATATGTTTGGCAAAAAGGGTCGGATCTACCCACAAATCCTCCGTGATGAGATGACCAACTCTCAAGGCTGGAAACGCTCGAAAAATGCCGCTGTGAATTTATAGCTCATCGGGCCCGAAGGTTCTCCCGGACTGCGTTCTCTTCTCTCTCGCCCAGACCATTGGATCCGAATATACAAGGCCGATCTGCTCATCTCTCCGCATCTGCGTCCCACAAGGCTAGATCTGTCGTTAGTTTCTTCGATCTATGCTAGATCTGCCAATATCTCTCGTATCTCTAACCTCAAAGGCCGGATCTCGATGTTATCTTCGTGATCTGGGGCCGGGATCTCGCTAACATCTCCTCGGGGATTCAGAATTTCCCAAGCCGGGATCTAGTGCTACCCTCCGTATTCGCAGAACTCCACGTAATCCGCATCTCTGCAAATATCTCGCTCGTATCTACAATCTCCAAGGTCAGATCTATCACCGTGTCAGATTCCCGCGTCCTTCCTCTTCCCATCGAATGTCGTCTCTACTCCAAACTGACCAAGGTCCTTCCCTGGCCGCCAACCGCGTTTTCCTCGTTAGACCACAGCCACCAGGGCTCCTTCCCCTCTCCGACTCTCCACCAACCAACAAACCGAAAGATAGAACTCGAAATTAAACCTTACTAGGGCGGGCACTCGAAGTCCCCCGAAGCTAAGGGTGAAACGAGAAATAACCTTACCAGGGCAGGCACTCGAAGTCCCCCGAGGCTAAGGGTGAGATCTCCGACCGGAGACACTCGGTTGCACTAAACAGTGCTGCAGACCGACTAAACAACCGGCGTGCTGAAGCAGACAGAAGTCTAGCTCTCAATAATAATATCAAATCATGGATGTCCAAATGAGGTGAGAACCCCTCCTTTTATAATGCCAAACTCCCTCCAAAACTTAACTGCGTCCTTACTCTCCTTTGACCTGCGTAGTTAACCTTGGGTCAGCCTGATGCCTCCCCATCATACTCATGTGGACCCCCAAGGCCCCCTCTCTAAGTTATAACGTCAATCAACTAGGAAAAGAACACTTTATTTATAAAGTGAGGTGACTAAAGTGGGGTGACCCCTCTTATTTCTCACTTTATTTATTATTTCTAGCTAAAGCGGCAAAATAAAGCAAAAATGAAATATTCCAATTAGCAAAGCTAATTGGGAATATTACAGTCTCCCCCGGCAAAACGTTGCTTGTCCTCAAGCAGGCAGAGTGATTTCTGGATCTTTTTGTAAAGTCTGCACTATAGCTCTCCCAGTGTCATCTCTTAAAGCAAAAGTGATTGTTCTCAAAGCAGTCAGCCAGAGCAAGCCTACTCTCTAAACGATGCTCTATAAATCTTTTATAAAATGTGCCTGGGTCCCACTGAAACCTCTCTGTCTCCTGCATCACCCTGATATGAAGGGATATCTCAATGCCAGGATCCCAAACTGGCCTCTCATGGTACCAGCCAATCAATAGTCCTCCCGGATCCCATCGCCATTGTGGCCAATAATCGCACAAGTCCCATGGCTCGGACTGCTCACTGCCTCTGGCTATGACTGAAGACCATGACCGCTGCTGCTCTGCATCTATGACTGTGTAAGCTGGCCCATCAACTGTGAACCAACTCGTCACCTCTCTCCAATCAAGGCATGGAGTCGAAAATATAATGAGTAATATCTCCCTCCTGTGGATCCTCCATCTCCAAGCAATCATCCAGACAAAATGAGCCACCTCCCAACAAGGCAACTCCTGAAAATCTCCTTCCACCTCAAGCTCTGGTAATGAAGGTGGGCTGAAGATATGAACTTGGCAAGCATCATAGCTTACCCCATGCTGTCCTTCTCTCCACTCATGACAAGTGTAGAGTCTATGCTGATCCTGGGCTGCAAAATCATTGCCCTCAAATGGCAAAGTGAAAAACAATCCACCATAGAAGGTTCCTCTATCAATGAAGAACAAGCTGGCCCGAAACAAACCATCCATGAAGAATATGACATGGTCATCATGGATCACCCTAATGAGATGTTTGCTGAAGGTTCTACATGAGGATACATAATGCAAACAATCTCTCACAAGGATACAACGTAGTCTCATCCACTGCAACTTCAGAAAATTATATGGCAAGCAATGTACAAGATTCATCACATCTACTAATGGATAGTAAATGGCTGAATATGACAACAACATAAGGCCAAACACTTGCCCATAGCTGTACAATGGATGAATATCAATCTCATGGCCCACCTCAAAAGAGAACACATATGTAGTAGTGGTGGCCATGCCTCCTCTCATGCTCCTATTAGAACATGTAGTGCAGAAAATACTCAAAGGCACATTCAGCTCATGTGTCTCTCTCATAATCAAGCCTCCCATACAAATCTGACCATATGCTGGAAGTAAGATGGTACATGGATCCATAAATGAGTCCTCCATAGTGTTTTGGCATGTTATGAAGAAGAATGAACCATGTGCTGCAAGAAGATAATTCCCCTCATGCTTGGAAACCCAAGTCAAGAAGAATATGCCATAGATGTCTCTATCATCATTACCTCCTCTTTGTGCAACAAATATGAAGTGATCCTGGGACCTATGGGTTATAGATCCACCATATCTCTGCTGTGCCCACTTCATCCATAATGTTCTGCTCCAAGGTGACAACGCTGGGGGCTCATGCAAATAAGCTCCTGTCAATACAAGACTCTGTTCTTTGACATGCTCCTTGTCAAAGACTCCTCTAATACTGCTGCAACAAGTGTGGAATACTCCCCAAGATGGAAGTGCTTCCCCATCATCATCAAAGATCAAGGAGATAGTGCCATCTCCGCCTCCTGCAACATCATGCAAAGTGTGGGAGCAAATCTGCCCTTGCTCTCCCAAGCAAAGCAACAAGAAATTGTGTTGCCTCCCCATACCTCCATCATGCAACTCATGTGATGAAGACACAATGAATGATATGAGTAACACATCAACACCATGCATCCATACTCTATGCTGCTCAATGATGCAAGTATCCATCCTTCTCTTCCCCAACCTCCTACTCTTAGGAAGAGTGTTTGCCAAGTGATGGCCAAACTCTTTCAGGAGTAACCAGCGCAGCCAAGCCTCCTGCTGCCCAGTATCATAGATCTGCAAGTACAAGTGATGGCCAAACTCCCTCAAGAGTAACCAGCGCAGCCAAGCCTCCTGCTGCCTGGTAGCACAGATCTGCAAGTAGCCTCCTAGCTCCTTGCTCATCATCCCCATCCACTCAATCACTTGTGGATGCCTCCTTCTCCTCATCCGGTTACTCCTCCCATGAGGGCTACCATCCTCCCACATCAAATTTCTGATTTTGCACTTCATGGGATTTTGAAGTATAAACTTCTCAAGGATCAATGAGACCCTATCAAGAATCAAATAGGTGGTAGGCAAAAACCTCTCATCATGATGTGTATGGCTCAAGGGATGTCCAACACAAGCATGAGAGATGTTATCCATCCTAAGATGTCCACCATCTTCTATTTGCTCTTGTGAGAAGGGAAGAAAGTCATTGCACCCCATGGTGTGTCGATGTGCATCTCCAGTGAGATCTCTCCTTGAGACCTCCTCTTCATCCATAGTCTGCTCCATCGAGTACCAACTCAAAATCTCTCGCCATCCAACCTCAACACGTGGCTGCTGTACCCTGTGCAACTCTAATCGTCTCATACCATTATCCAAGTCAACATATGAGACCTGACTAGGTGGCTCTGCCTCTCTCTCTCTAATGGAAAGAGATGACCCAACAATACTGCTAGTCCCATCCATGCATGCCTGAAGGGGAATGATCTGACGCTCCCTCGTGCCCTCTGGTTGTACCATCAGGGAATCCAGCTGTTCCCCAATGCGGACCAACTTGGCCGCCGACTTGGCACAAGTCGCTCTCATACCCTCCAGCTCCTGGTCCTGCAACAAAACGGTCTCCCGTACTGACGCGGCCTTCTCCCTCAAAGCTCGAAGGTCCGTCCGAAGCCGATGATACCGCTGTCTGCGACCATCAACCAATACCTCTGTATCTCCTAGTGCCTCATCGGTAATGGATATATCTCCTGATACCTCACCCATCTGTCGTGTGCTGCTACCACCCGAAGACTCGGACATGTCTCCAGTCATCACCTCAGTGGATGGCTCTACCGAGGTAGGCTCTACCTCCTCCACTACGATATCAACCGGCATGGTCAAGGAGGTCTCTAATGATGGTGAGTCCTGTGTCTCACTAGAGGTATCCTCGAACTCTCTGCAATCCTGTGTTCCCTCATCCTCTTCTCCACTGCTCTCGGAGAAGACCTCAATGAAGTGTGCCTTCCCTGCCGCACACCTGTGTCCTGATGCCCATGGCTCCCGGCAAGTGAAGCACAACCGCTCCCTCCTCAGCTCTCTCCTGGCCTCATCATCAAACTGCCCTCGTCCAGGATTCGCCTTGGGAGGTGGAGCCCTCGTGTCCTTACCCTTAGGCTGGAAGGCCTGTCTCTGGGGATAAGGTGTCCGAGTTCTGGGTAAGACATCCTGTAAGTCCCGAATCCTGCTGATGGCATCCTGAAGGGTAGCCGGTCTGTTCGACAGGACTAGGCTACGAAGTGGCTCTGACAGCCCCCCCACAAACATGCAAACCATCCGAGCTGCCGATAAATCAGGTACCATCACCGAAATCCTCAAGAAGTCTTAAATGTATGTCTCTGCACTCCCAGTCTGTTTGAGCTTGGTCAGCTCACCAAAATGCTGCTCCGGATCCCTCCTGTCAAAGCGCTCTACCACCCTCCTGGTAAACTCGGCATATGTCGTCACTGTGGAATGCCCTAGTGTCGCCAATCCATGAAACCACCAATCTTGAGCCTTACCCTCTAAATGTAATGTAGCCATCTTAATGGCCTCTGTCTCTGGCATCTGATTAAGCTGAAAATAGATGTCCAGCTTTTCCACCCAGGACTTTGCCGAACTGTTTGATGAGCCATCAAACCTGGGCAAATGAAATCTACTAGCTGCACGGTGGTCATCACGGTGGTATCCGTGCCCCTTGTGTTGGTGCTGCTCAGGGGGTTTGATGCCGCATCGATACTGGAAATAGCGCTCCCAGGGGAAAGCATCCATGAATGCCTGACCTAGGCTCTGCCACTCTGCAAAAACGGCTGCATATCGAGCTGGACTCACATCTCCTGCCATTGGCATTTTCTGCTAGGTGCCTACAGGCTCCTCAGAAACTGCACGACTGCTGCAAAACCATACTGCTGCTTAACTTCGACCTCCGATTTACCCACTGAAAACTATTCAGAAAATTCTAGGAATTTTGGAAGGTGATCCTTGTCCAAAACCCAGAAAAACCCAAAAAACGTTTTTCCTAATTCCAAACTTCAAAATTTGACCTTTTTTATTTTGGCCTTTTTTCCAACTGCGTTTCTGGTATTGCAACTGCTATTGCTCTGTATGACCTCTTTTCCAATGTCATAGACCACAGGCTGAGCCAGAATTATGCTCTGATACCACTGTAATATCCCCAAAGGGAAATAACCAGTAATAAACAGAAATATGCCAGACAGATATAGAAAATACAATGCTGAACCAGATCACTGAACAATTACACATAGGATGCCAGAAAACTGAGCCATTTTATTAATCTGAAAGTACATGGAGAGGAGTACAAGAAAATCAGAGTAAGTGCACCTATCCTTGCCCTGGGCAAGTGGAGACCCTCTCAGATAAATAATGGCTGTAACAAGGACAGCGTCCAATCAACTAGGAAAAGAACACTTTATTTATAAAGTGAGGTGACCCCTCTTATTTCTCACTTTATTTATTATTTCTAGCTAAAGCGACAAAATAAAGCAAAAATGAAATATTCCAATTAGCAAGGCTAATTGGGAATATTATCCTATTGGATGTTGGGGCAGAAACACTAATGAGCAGGAGTATCCTTATGACTGTGCTAAAATAAAGGTGTCATAGAAGGGATGGACTGGCATGAAGAAGGGTCGATTTAGTGTTTGGAACAACTGTATGATTGGTTCCTAGATCTGTGCAATTTAAGAAACAAATTGCAGATTTGAGATCTGAAGATTTGAAGCCCTATATCAGTGAACTATTAACTATAGTTGGGCAGATCTGGAAAATAAGAAGCAGTGCAGAATGCTATGCCAGATGTAGTAGATGAAGCCCTCAAGTGCAGAATCATGAGAGAAGGAATCATAATTGGATCCCTAGTTCTATCGGTTGCAGTAAAGAAAATCTTAGAGGGTTGGTTGAGGAAGCTACAACAGATCTCCACAGAACATTAGGTAATTGCTGTAAGCTTGAAATCTTCAGTACTGTTAATGATGAATAAAACAGTGATGACAGTTCAGAAGGTATCTCTGTATCCGCCATTTTGAGGAGCTAAATCTGTGATTCTATGTCACTGTCATTATGACAGTGACATAGACAGACACCCATGTTTACGAGATTCATAATAGCAGTAAGCTTGTGACAGTATCAGTCTTCCATTGGAGCGTAATGATAAACTTGGAAGTGTGAACTTAGAAGTTTTTTTTGCAACCTTCAGTCACGTTGTTGGAACATTGAACCTTGACCAGCAAAGCCTGTGCAGTTTTGAACAATATTGTATATTGACAATATATGGCTATGAGTCTTGGATGGCTTTGACTGTGGGAGAATAAGACCCCTTTTCCAAGTTGGTGTCTGGGATGCCCTCATTTAAAATAGATGTCTTCTCTCTCGAGATAAGCTGGCATTAAGAGGGAGAATACAACTGTATATGCTCCTGAGCTAATATCATTGCTGAACGAAAGAAGATCCTCATGGCTCAAAGACATATGGCTTTAGAGGGGGAAATTTTGGAAGAAAACCAAGAAGCCATATAAATACCAGGGGTATCTAGCTGCCATGAGTACAATATTAGCCTGGATCATTTGAAGAAACTGTAAAGCATCAATGTCTGTAAGGATGCGAGGGTGATGTCTAGGATATGGTTCCTAGACCACAGATCAAAGCTGTTGTCACCTCGATATAAGGTCAAGCATGGATCTGATGGGAAAATGTGTTGGCTGAGACTTCTCTAGGAAGGCACTGATTATTATTACACCTATAATCTATTATTTCCCTTGCTGCTATGCAAGGATGGAATCTTCATCAGAGGGATGTAAAGACCGCTTTTTGGCATGGTGCGATAAAGGAAGAGGTGTATGTAGAGCAACCTCTGGGGATCAAAGTCCAGGATCAGGACACCCATGTCTGCAGGTTGAAGAAAGCCCTCTATGGGCTGAAGCAAGCACCCAGAGACTGGTACGAGAGGATAGATAGCTACCCGATGAAGCTGGGCTTCACTCGTAGTAATGCTGATCCGAACCTTTAATTCAAGGTTGATAAAGAAAAGCCTCTCATTTTGGTGCTGTATGTGGATGACCTCTACTTGACAGGTGCTGACCCTCTCATTCATCAGTGTAAGAGGGAGCTCGCTGCTGAGTTCGAGATGAAGGACCTAGGGCCCCGTGCATTACTTCCCTAGGCACAGGTTACGCGGGGAACTTTGTGAGATTTTCCTTTCTCAAGGAAAATACATTGTGAAACTTGGTATGGTGGACGTAAGTCCATCGACATCCGATGGGCTGACTAGGTAGTGGCGGCGGCTGGCCAGGCCGTGTTAGCAGATCCTACTGAGTATCGTCAACTCGTAGGGGCTTTGGTGTTCTTAGTGAACTCCCGTCTGGACGTATGTTGTGCAGTGAACACCTTGAGTCAACACATGGTTGATCATAGCATTCACTGGGTTGTTGCCAAGAAACTCTTGAGATATCTCTGTGGCACGATAGACCATGGGCTGAGATATATTGCCGGGAGCATGACACTCCTTTGATATACTGATGCTGATTGGGCTGGCAGTGTGGTGGATCGTAAGAGCACTTCCAGATGCTACTTCACAAGTAGATCTGCTTCGGGTAGGAAACTGAAGTCGGTAGCCTTGAGCACCGTTGAGGTCGAATACTTTGCAGCATCTATGGCCCATTGTGAAGTCACTGGTTGCGCTCTTCGGTGAGGTTTGTTCGAGCATGTGCTAGATGACAGATTATCCTTTGTGATAACGGAAGGGATTCATTTGTCTTAGAATCCGTGTTCCACGATTGATCCAAGCATGTTGATGGGTACAGGTGCCACTTTATCCGGGATATGAAGATACCGGCCAGTGTAGTAAGTCTTGATCCTTATAGGAACTGACGAGTAGGTCGTGGATATTCTCACAGCCTTCCTTGTTTAAGGTTAATTATCACAACTTTCGGTGAAAATCTTGGAATCATGGAACGACCCTATTTGGAGGGTCTTTGTTGAATGACGAGCTCACGGGAGCTCTGGGGGCCTTAAGGGATATTCCTGGAGCTATAAGCAACCATAGGGCTAGGCTTGCCGGCCCACTTGTTGGTGTGCTTCTGCCCCGTGATGATATTGAGAAGGTTTACCTCTCTTTGATCTGTGCCCCGTATGCATCCTACCTAAGGAGTTTTGGACTCATGGGAAGTACCTCTCATTTGGCCAATTAGGTGGGAAATGTGAATAGAGACCATAGCAAGACCGATGGACGCATCGGAGATTGCTTTACTCTCTATGTCTAGGATGGAACGTGTCCAACAACTTGATCTAGGATCAAGTTTAGCGAGGTTTCAGACCTCCAACTGACTTCGGGTCAGTGAAACTAACTTCGGGTTAGTATATGACTCTCTTGAGTCCTAGTGAGGTTTCGGACCTCCAACTAACTTCGGGTCAGGTAAACCAACTTCGGGTTAGTATGAGACTCTTTGCGAGTCCTATAGAGGTTTCAGACCTTTGGGCTAAATCTGTCAGCTGGGAATGATGTCTTGGTGACTGACCCACTTCTGTTCTGAAATAAAGAGGCCGGCAAAGCAAGTTACGGTGGGATGACGCACGATGTTTGGATTGCACTAGTGGATAGAGTTCTCCCTTGTTTAGAGGGAGTGTTAAAATTGGACAACTAGGTCCAAACTTCGGGTTGTGTTGCTCAAATGACAGTCCCAATATTTTCATTGGATTCCTCTTTCGGAGAGGTGTAAGATTGATCTAAAGATCATCTCGATTGGATGAGCATAACATGTACTTTGAATTTATTCCACTTATGTGCTAGGTTGGCCTGGAATATAATATAGACTTAAATGTCTTAAAGGACGTGTCACACACCCCCAAAGATGCCTATATATTGGAGAGACTTGGAGTTCATTATACACACAATGTGTGGAGGATTTTCTTCTCTCTTGATGGCAATGGAGCTGCGTTCTTGGTGTTGCGTATCTGTGAAGTATTCTTTGTGTTGGGGTTGTGTGTGACACACTTGGTTGAATGATCTATTGGAGACTTTGCTAGTAGAAGCATCCTACTAATCGTCGTAACGCCACCATTCATCATCTCTGTTTTGGCTTGTCTTCCATCGATCTATTAGTATGTTCTATCTGCTTTAATGTGTGCTTCTAATCCCGAAATGGCATAGAGCAGTTTCAGAGTGCGAGAGAATTAGGATTAGGGCTCCGTCATCAATGATCTAAGGCCTTTCATGGTATTAGGTCAAGGGTTTCTTCATGCTTCTTCATTAGGATTATGGCATCATTGTTTTAAAAGCTAGGTCACTATGTAGTATGAACATCAATCAAGGAGGGCTTGTCATCAAAGGCACATGATTGGCACTTAAGGATTATACATCAATCTTTTATGTTTAGGGCATCATGGGAATCTTAGACCTCTTTGTTTAGGGTAAGGACAACATCATGATTTTAGGGCTTTATCATCAAGAGCATAATATGCAAGAGGTTAAGGATATCATCATGATTTTAGTTCAAGGACATCTAGGACACTATGATCAAAGGGCATCTAGGGCAACATCACAGCTCACAAGAATTTTCCATCACGAACAATGCCATATTGACATCAATGACAACATTGACTAACACTCTCGAATGCAATGGGATGGCCTCCCTGTGCCAAAACAGCCCCAACTCGCTCACCTGAAGCATCACACTCCAACACGAAGGGTTGCGTGAAGTCCGGTAAAGCTAAAATATGGCAGTTGCTCATAACACTCTAGAGGTGCTCAAAAGCCTCTTGTGCCACCTGTGTCCACTCAAAAGCTCCCCTCTTCGTCAAATCGGTAGGAGGTGTTTCAAGCTGTGAGAACCCTCTCACAAATCTCCTATAGTATGTGCAAATGCCTAGGAACCCCCTCAACTTTGTCATGTTCATGGGTGTGGGCCAATCCGCTATGGCTCTGATATTCTCCTGGTGTACCTTTACTCTGTCCTCCCCAATCACATGCCCAAGGTACAACATCTTTGTTAGTCCAAATTCACATTTGGACACCTTCACATACAACTGTTGCTCCTCAAATATGCGAAGCACTAACTCCAATTGTTGAAGTTGCTCCTCCCAAGCCCAGCTATAAATGAGTATGTCGTCAAAGAAAACAAGGACAAAGCGCCTCAACTGCCCACGAAACACGTGGTTCATGCATGAATGGAATGTAGCCGGAGCGTTGGTTAGCCCAAATGGCATCACCAAGAACTCGAAATGACCATAGTAGTAGCAGAAGGCAATGTTAGGGATGTCTTGCTCCCTCACTCGGATTTGATGTTATCCCCAACGCAAATTTATCTTAGAGAAGTAGTTTGCTCCTCTAAGCTCATCCATTGACTCGACAATGCGTGGGATGGGGTATCTATTCTTTAGTGTCTTCTTATTGAGGGCCCGGTAGTCAATACACATGAATAGTGTCCCATCCTTCTTCTTCACTAGCACCACAGAAGAAGTGAAGGGACTCGAGCTAGGCCTGTTGTGACCCAACCTCAACAACTCCTAGATGGCCCTCTCTATCTCATCCCTATAGGACTTTGGGTGCCTATACGGGGTGGTGATGACTGCGTTCACTCCATCCTTTAACTCAATAGTGTGCTCAAATCCACGTTCTGGTGGTCTGCCTGGTGGGATCTCCCCAAAAACCCCTTGGTGCCTCTCCAATAAGGCTAGTATGTATGGATGCAAAGACTGTGCCTGAGCCCTTGTCTGTGAGATCCTCAACTCAACTGCCCACTCCACATCTCCATGTCGTAGATCAACCTCCATCTGGTGAGCTGAAATAGCCTAAGCTGGATAAGATTTCATTCCCTCAATAATACCAACTTACCATCTGGCCCCATAAACTCCATCTCCAGCTTCTGCTGGTCAGTGGTGGCCATCCCCAATGCGTACAACCACTGGACACCCAACACCATGTTGGTGTTTGGAACATCAACTACAAAAAAGTGATCAGTGAACGAGCAGTTCCCCATCCTCACAGTCAGCACCAATACAGAGAACCCCTCAAATGTTTCTATATGGATACCCCTATGCTCCACCATATGAGCATCAATAAAGTTGTGGGTGGCCCCATTGTCTACTAGGACTGACACTCATTGCCCTTGTATTTCTCCCCTGATCCTGAGTGTCAAGCAATTCAACACTACCCAAAGTGAAGCAAAGACTCCCCTAGCTAGGGCAAACGGTCCCCTCTAGGTGGTGGTGGTGGTGGCCCTCCTGATGACGGTCCTCCCTCATCTCCAAGCTCATCTCCTATCTCGGCCTCCTCATTTGGCTCACTGTCTTAAAACACCTCGATGAAATGGGCCTTGCCCTTGGTGCAATTATGCCCGGGTGCCCAAGGCTCTTGGCACGCAAAGCATAACCTCCTCCTCCTAAGGTCCATCTGGGTCTCATCATCGAACTCGCCACGTCCTTTGGCCCTTTGTGGTGGCCTAGTGTGTCGGTTCCCTTGTGGGGCCGTGAGTCTGGTGGGAACAAAAGCTCGGGTCTTGGGCACTGCATCAATCATATCCTGGGTCCTGGATATAACATCTGTAAGTGATGTCGGTTTGTAAGCCCTCACCCAACCACGTAAAGGTTCAACAAGCCCCTCCCCAAATAACATAATCAGCCAAGCCTCTGCGATGTATGTCACCATCATTGCCACTCTTTGGCACTCCGTGATGTAAACCTCTGTGCTGCCAGCCTGCCTTAGGTGGGCTAATTCGCTGAAATGCAACTCCGGGTCTTTCCTCTCAAATCTCTCTAGCAGCCTCTGGGAGAACTTAGTGTAAGTGGTGATATGGATGTGTCCCAATGTGATCAACCCATGACAACACCACTCCTAGGAATCCCCTTCCAAGTGAAGGGTAGAAAACCTTATAGTATCAACATCCCGCATGGGGTTCACGTGGAAATATGTGTCTAGATTTTGGATCCATGCCCTGATTGAACTCTTTTCTGACCCATCAAAGTTTGGAAGTAACCTTCCCAGCTAACCTCTGCACATCCTAGTTGGATGTTCCCCCTCTGTAGTGGGCCCCAACCCTTGTGGTAGGCCTCTCCTTGAGGTGAATATACTCCCCAAAAGACATCAATCGCTTATTCCGGGAATCCAACCCCTCATACTCAACAATACCAGTTGCAACTGAGTGGACTAAATCTGCAACCCGGTCTGGCTCCCTCTCTGGTTCATTCTCATCCAGAAAATGAGGCAAAGTGGGACGACCAGCTTGCCCACACTGGGGAGTATGTGAAGGCTGATTAGTACGGCTACCCCCTCCCACTCTGGAACCCCCATCACCTTGAGGCTCTCCCTCTAGACTTCCACCCATCTGTAGCCCCATCATTTGCTGCATCATGTCCATCATAAACTGCCCTTACCTCATCTGTTGATTAGTCCTTAGTAGCTTCTCCAAAACTTGGTTCTGGCCCATTGTCCCGGGTTTTTCATTATCCTCCTGATTGTCCATCCCACCTCTACGGTTCACTGCATCGGTGTTTGAAAATGGATCTGGGTCATATTCTCTACCTCGACCCCTGCCTCTATCTCTACCATGGCCTCTCTGGAAGACTACTCCTTGATATCTAGGTGACATCACCTGCTCCTGTTTCCCACCCTGGTTAAGAACATGCTCTAATACCACTATAATATTCCTAATAGAAATTTATAGTGATAACAAAAGACAGGCCATAATTTTCAACACAGAAATTTATTTAGCAAACACATATAACAATTTTTTTTCCTAGAACACCAAACTAGGATATTTTATTAAATATGAGTGTTGCAGTACAATACAATATGGAGAGAGTGCACTTGGGCTTGAGCAAGGCAAGCTACAAGCCTCAAGTGATCAGTACCAAAGTGCCCAACTACTATAGAAATGGTGTTCTCCAGAAAACTGCAGTAGCCCTCTGTTTCTACGCTACTAGCTGACTTCAGACCTTGATTTTCCCCCTCAAAAAAACCCAGAAAATTCTCAAAATTAGGAGTGGACTCCTTACCACAAACCCAGAAAAGATCAGAAAGGATTTTCCTTAGTTTTGACCTTCCAAATTTGGCCTCCCAAAATTGGCCCTCCTCCAAACCAGAAATCTGCACCTGTAGCTGAGTCTGTCAATTCTTGCTCCCAAAATGGTAGAAATCCCCTCCAAATAAGCCTCCAACCAAAATCCCAACAACCCAACTCCTCAATTCTCCGGCCAAGGCTCTCCCCAAATGACTCACACCAATTACAGCGCAGTCCTATAGGGGATGATGGAGTCGTTGAGTTCAAAGATTTTTTCTGGGTGTTATACCGCCTCCCTTACTGAAGACTCACTCCTCTATGCTAGAAATTAGTCAAGGAACACTGCGGTAACTCCACAAATCCAACTCCCCGCACCTCTGCTCCTCCAAGGCTGAGTGGTCTCCTCTACTGCATACTGGGTGACCCAGAACTGCGTGAACCCTTGTAGGATGCCTCTTTTCCAGTCTCAAGATAAAAAGGAAGCATTCCTAGGTTGGCACTCGAGGTCCACCGACGAAAGGATGAGCTTAAATCCTTGGGAAGCTCTTGTGCTAAACAATATGATGTGGCTCAGATGAATAGCCAAAGCAGCAAATGAATTTCGAATTGTCAAAAAGGCCCCAAATGTTGCTTCTCTTCTCCTGTTTATGCTTGTTGGCCTTGAGTCTCTTATGGGTCCCATCTCTAATTTAAACCTCACTTAGGAAATCGAATTGCCTTACATGTGGTGCATATTATTTGTGAGTGAGTGGCCCCACATTCCACTAAAATGCTCATTGACCCACTTTTCCTAAGTTTCCTTCACAAAAATTTGCATTTGACCAAAAATAACAAAATCGTCAAAATTGTTCCTCTTACCTTAGGAAAATAGTTAGGAAGGAACATTACAGGCTTGAAATTTTATGAACACGAGTTATCCTTGGTCCATGATGTATCCTTGACTTACTTTGATGTCTTGCGTACTAAACACATTTATAATGTCACCTCTTTTAACCTCATGCCTGCCCCAAAATGAGAAGTGGCCCTGTTTCGAAGGTACCTCAATGATGGAAAAGGTGCTTTCAATAGGGCAATAAGAGTGCCTTGAATTGGAGCTAATTAATACTGACTTAGAGGAGATTAGTTCACTTACTTGGAGGATGTGGGACACTGCCTTAGGGAGCCCAAATGCATCACAAATAGTGAGACTTCCATGAAGAATGATGGCCATGGCCAAAGAGTTGTGAATACATAAGGATATGGTTGATTTGGGGAACAAAGATTGCATTGAGATAATGGAAAGTGAGGGGAAAAGTACAATAAGCGATCACCTTTACAGGGCTACTCAACAAGTGCTCCCATAAATCATCAGTTGTAGTAGATCCACTTGCTGATGCTTGCATATCACCGTAGCAGATATGAATGTTGTATGATGCTTTCTTTCCCATAGCCTTCTTTTGTTTTCATTACCCATCGAATAATGAATGAATCCTGTCCTTCTAGTCCTAACCTTTCTCTAGTGGCTTGTGGATTATACTAGCCTCATAAGGTTTCCATAATTAATATGCTCTACCAAGTAGAGTGATGCTGTGTTTTTGGGAGGGAACATTGTGAGAGAAACCTAGGCCTCATATGTTGAGGGTTTCTCAAAAAATTAATAGCATCCCCACTGCAAGTTATGACAAAATCCAGGTCTGAATACAATGCTCAAATGCTGGGAAGATTCCCCCAGAAGATTATGCATGCCCAAGAAGAACTACTAGCTACTGTTGGAAGGAAACTAGAGAAACTGCTCTGTAAAGTGCTAAGAATGAGATGAAATTGGGTGAGCGACCTCATTGCAAGAACGCCAAAAAAACCCAGAAATATCTCACGAAACCAAGTGGTGGAAATGGTCCTAGAGTGAACTTCTCCCTCTATGTAAAGATGCTTGAATCTACTTAACATAAATTTGTATTGCAGAAATATGGTTTACTTCTCCTACTTGTGTTTTTACATTTACAAGTTATTTTCAGAAATATTCAGAAAACAACGAAGTAAACACATTGCAAATGTACACATAAATACAGATCAAGCACTGAAGAATTAAGCACACATGACAAATGACACACGATATTTTTTGGACAAATGTCCCAAAAAAAACCCAATTCGGGAAAACCGGTACAACATCTCTTAGAGGGTTTTATTGTTATGCAGAATTTTGAATACAAACAAGGGCACCAGTAGTGGTTTTCCCAATAGATAAATCCCGGCAGATGTACATCTATGTCCGGAGACAAAAAATATGGTTGATCCAGCTGAGAATGAGGATTCCCACAAGTGCCTAAGCAGTCATTGCATCACCCTTCAGTGTGGTTGCGTCACTTTGTCTGATCTGCTGAATACGAGCCCTTTCTGGCCCACTGAAACCCCAGCGTTGTAGCCTTTGGCTCTGCGTCAGCCCCTCTTGGCCCACGTCAGCCTCCTCTGACTGCGCCAACCTCTGCGCTGGCTCTGCGTGAAACTGGCTGGGTCTGCATCACCACTGTTGGGCCTATGTTGCCTCTGCGTCGCCCTTCCTGGATTTCGCTGCCTCTCTGGTACAGATCTACCTCTCTGCAATTGTATTCTTGGCCTCGGATTTAGAAATCCATTTTCCGATCTTCCCCTTGCTGCACTGCAAGCTCAATTGAAAATTCTCAGCAAACTGCACCCCAGATTTTCGACTTAGCTCAAGTGTTGCCGCTTTATGTGTTTTCTCCAACTGACCCCAAGCCTTCCTTTAATACTTTTGTCATTGAAAAATCATCGACCGTGATCTAATCTGTAATCAACGACTAATATTAGAAAAGACTTGATCCTCGTCACTTAAAACATTCTCACCCACATGTTTAAATTAATTCCCTTTAATTATTTAATTTCCCTAAGTTAGACTTAGGGTCTCCATTAAAATAATTAATTATTGGAATAACTTAGGCTCCGGGTGGAATTTCTCCAAACAATTTCTTGGTCTTGGAGATCTCATGTGTTTTAGCCCCTCCACAAAGTTTCAGATCTAGAGCACATCCGATGCTACCCAAAATATCAACAATCTATTATTACCCCCTCAAGGTGGGACAGTTCATTGCCAACTAGGGGTTGGGACGTGCATGGGTTCCTCAATTATTTGGGGGCACTCATAGGCCCCTAGGAACTAGGGTGATGGGCCCATGTGCTATATTAAATGTCGCAACCATATTTTGCATTTTATAATATTCTTTTTCTTTTGTTTCTTGCTTGTGACCATGATATGCTTTTAACATTCTTTTAACTGCATCAACCTCCGGGGAAACATTTCCAGGTCGGACCAGACATGTGGACCAAGGGGTGTGCCAGTGCCTTGTGGACCCAGAGAACAAATATGATGAAATAGGGGTTGTAATGTGCAGAGGGGAATGAAAAATATAGACGGGGACAACATGACCGTGCTACCAAATGTTATGAAATCTAGGGCATATAGATTAAGTGATTTCTCTTCTATTAGTAACTGCTTATGAGTACTTTTAACTTCTTTAGATGAGGATTTCCTTTTACTTAGGTTATTTGTGTTCTTCTTCATCAAACAACTACCAATGTATAAACCATAAAGAGACAAGATACACAAAATATAGGCTACCAGCCAGGGCCAAAACCTCTCTCACTCTTTTATAGGAAAACCCATACAAATTCCTCTTCTTATAGAGATTCCAATTAATGAATACCAACACCAAGACCATTGACCTAGTTTCCACTCCAAGACCAGGACACCAAGCCTTCTTCCGCTTCCTTGAGTCAACAATAGTCAAACCCTTTGCATGGTGTTACTTTCTCTGCCTCCTTGGTGCAATTTGTAGGCCTTCAACTTCGGCTTTCTTGGCCTTCTTACTGCAATTTTATAGGTCTCTTTCTCGACCTCCTTACTGCAAATTTATAGGTCTGCAATTTTGCACTAGTGGAGATATTTTTAGCCCAAAACTGTCTTGTCTTCTAGTCCCTCCTTCGCTTGGGGAGAGGCTTCCTTGATGGGACTTCACACTTCTCTAACCATACTTCTCTAATTGCAGACCCCTGTACCTCACACTTCTCTAGCCGCAGACCCATATATCTCGCACTTCTCTAACTGCAGACCCTTGTACCTCACACTTCTCTGAATTTTCTGTGTTCCGAGACTAGGTCGAGCTGCCTATTTATAGTGGTTGAAGTCTCATAATTAGCTGACATGAATTATGGTGAACCGATGTGTCCTTTTTATGAAGATATTATTATTTCTTTGAAGCCGGCATGTAGGAGGATGCTTGTGCTTGTCTTGGAGGGTTGTTTGACACTTCTGTTGACCCATATACAAGTGTATCATGCCCAAGAAGGGTCCTTCATATATGACTCAATCCTAAAGGCTCACAATGGGATCCATTACTAAAATAAAATTCCTTGCTCACGAAACCGATGAGACAAGCATTGCAATAATTTTATTTTTCTTTCTTTTCATCAATTACATAAAATCACAATTACACATGTCACTATGAAGATCAAACCTAGGTGCTTTTCAACACCAAAATCAATGTTTCCCAAGTAGTGCCCTTCCTTAAGCCATTGGCCAATAGGGGAGAAACTGCAAGACTAGGATCAAGAATTAACCCTCCTTATTTGAGGTGAGGGAACAAAAATACAGGAAAATCCCTTCCTCTTTTCCAATTCACTCAATAATCCATACCCAAGATGCCCAACGAAAAACAAACATAAGCACCTGATTGCACAATGAAAAACAAACATAAGCACCTGATATTTTTCAGACAAATGTTCTCGGAAAAATGCAATGCGGGAAAACCGGTGCAACATCTCTGAGAGGTTTTTATTATTATGTATAATTTTGAATACAAACAAGGGCACCAGTGGTGGTTTTCCCAATAGAGAAATCCCGACAGATGTACCTCTATCTCCGGTGACAGAAAATATGGTTGATCCAGCTAAGAATGAGGAATCCCACAGGTGCCTACGCAATCACTGTGTCACCATTCAGTGTGGCTGCATCACTCTGTCTGATCTGCTGAATACGAGCCCTTTGTGGTCCACTGAAACCCCAGCATTGCAGCCTCTAGCTCTGTGTCAACCCCTCTTGGCCTATGTCACCCTCCTGTGACTACGTCAGCCTCTGCATGAGCCTAGCTGGGTCTGCGTCACCCCTACTGGGCCTACGCTGCCTTTGCGTTACCGTTCCTGGATTTCGCTGCCTCTCTCATACGGATCTGCCTCTCTGTAATTGTAATCTCGGCCTCAGATTCAGAAATACCTTTGCCGATCTTCCCTTCGCTGCACTGCAAGATCACTTGAAAATTCTCAGCAAACCGCGCCCCAGATCTTCGACTTAGCTCAAGTGTTGCTGCTTTGTTTGTTTTCTCCAACTGACCCCAAGCCTTCCTTTAATACTTTTCTCGTTGAACAATCATTGACCGTGATCTAATCTTTAATCAACAACTAAGATTAGAAAAGACTTGATCCTCGTCACTTAGAACATTCTCACCCACATGTTTAAATTGATTTCCTTTAATTATTTAAATTCCCTAAGTTAGACTTAGGGTCTCCATTAAAATAATTAATTATTGGAATAAGTTAGGCTCCAGGTGGAATTTCTCCAAACGATTTCTGGGTCTTGGATATCTCATGTGTTCTAGCCCCTCCACAAATTTTCGGAGGTAGAGCACATCCGATGCTACCCAAAATATCAACATTCTAGTTATGGCTTTGTATTACAGCCCAAAACCCTCCCTTTAAATGACAATGCCTTATATATATAAGAGAGACCCTAGGACTAATGGAAGGTACAAGATAAACCCTAGGGATAATGGAAGAGTGATACCTAGTGTAACCTTAGTATCTTCTTCACACATTGTAGGTCAATTGTTCTCTGACATGGGGAAATGCATAAAAGAAACTAAGTCTAATGAATGATAATAATTTCAAAGTGTTTTAGACTTAGGATTAATATGATTTGTGATATTTCATTATCTATGATCTATATTCCAGATTTATGCAAATAGAAAATAAAAGCATGGGATTTTTATTTTATTTTTGGGAGTGGTTGAAAGGAAATAATGTTTAAATTATAATTACGACTATGGGGTGTAAAAGTCACATTTGGAGGGCTATTTGTTTAAGAATGATTGGGACCAACAAAGTTGCAAATTTCATATTGTATGCAACCCTATCTTAATTGATGCAAAAATTTTCTTTGAAAGGGTCCATTACTACAAAATTTGCTGGCCTAGTGGAAATCCTCACTAGGAATATCTAGGCCTCGTGGCAACAAGAGATTGGCCACCACTGTCAGCTCAACAACCTTTCTCCATATATATAGTGGTATATTGCACCACAAGAAAGAATTCCCTATATGTGGATCACCTAGAGTATATTCAACAAGGAAGGTTGAAATGATGTGGCATGCTTTCGTAGAAATGATTCTATAATCAAAATGTAATCGATCAAATCTTATATAAAAATAAAAGGGAAGAAACTCATTGGTTTATTTTTTATTTTCGATGGTTATATTTTTCTATATATTATTTTATGTATATATTTCTCTATTCTTAGGTATTTTTGGATAATAAAAATTAAGGACAATTCCATAATTTAGTAAAAAGAGATGGTTGTTTAATGGAATAAGGAGTGTGCCTTATTTCCACTAGGGCTATGGTGTCAAATTGATGCCCCTCTTGAGTTCGTTGATCAATTCTTGTGGATTATGGCTGAAGGTGGAACCCTAGAAGTTAAAAGAGCATTCACCTAATCAAGAACAAGTTTTGAAACCAAGACCTACTAGAAAGGATTATACTTAGGGAAAATCCTTCAACAAATAGCTTAATTGTGATGCAAAATAAAGTGAAGCCCTTGGTGAGCAGTAGGTCATGGCCCAACAAGAAGAAACAAACTCTACCTTACACCAACAAGAAAGATGTGTGAGTAAAACCCTAGACATCCCTCAACAAGTGAAAAAGCTTCCTTTCAAATGGATTCATCTAGTTAGATTTTGTAGTATTCTTTAGTTATCCACAAATCACTTTAAGAAATAAGTGAAATAAACAAATAAATATAATTCATGATGAACACCAAAGGTATCATTAAAATGTTTCACATTATGGATAAACGATATCAACAATTCACTATGATTTGCAAAGGAGGGAGATTTCTCTATTTATATATTAGGATCTCAACATCTTTTCTCATTTTCCTTGTAAAAACAAGCAACTTTTCATGCACTATATGTTTGATGATTAAGTCAAACTACAAGTTATTTCATTACATTACGTAAATCTCAAAATAGCAGAGACATCCCACCAATTAGAGTTTTGATTTGACCAAAGAAGGTCTGAATTGATAAAAGGGTACAACGTTCCATCATGAAATAACCTGACATTCCTTGAAAAATTAACTTGAGTGCTTCGGAAGTAAAAAATTCCACTTTGTTTGCACAATTTTGCTTGACGTTGGCCTTTCCAAAAGTTAGTATAATGTTGATGACCTCCCTTTGCTTGGTGCAAATATGATTCTGTAATATCCCGTTTCGGGGATATCTCTAAAACACGACAAACTCCAACCAGAGATGGACTGGGAGGGCATTTACCGGATATTTCGCCTCTGAAAAGAGGACAAAATCCGAAGGCTACCTGGCCCTTTTCAGACTCTGTCTAAGAGTGAAAGATAAACACACCAAGTGGTATAGAACTAGAATGCTCGAGAAGATATAAAAATAACAGTGCAGCAGACATATAATAGCAGAGAAAGAAAATACGGCAACTCATCCAGAAACATAGAGAGGAAATGCTAAGCCATTTTATTAATCTAAGAAATATAATGAAGTACAATAGGTGATCAGAGTGATGGCACCTAATCTTGCTCAAGGAAAGTGAAGAAGCACTCTCAGAAAATACAGGAAATGGCTGCTCTATGAACTGCGTCCCAGCTGCTGGAAAACTGCCATGTAGCTGCTACTGTTGGAATGAATTGAAGACTAGGGGCCGATCCCCTTGCCGGAATGAGCTGAAAATCTGCAATCCTCCTCTACTCACCAATCTCGACAAAACCTAGAAACCATATCAAAAATAGCCGACCCTCGAAAACCACCAAAAAATACCTCCTCAGGGAGTTACGCTGGCCTCCAAGGCTCTGCGCAGAGGCTAAGTGAGAATAGCTGAAACGCTGCCTCAAACTCCACCAAAATCATCCTACAGGCAAAGGCTGATCCTCTGCTCAAAATCTCGGCTAAATCTCCTGCAAAAATCTCGATCCGGAGCACCTCCAAAATAGATTGCGTCCTCTCTCCCGGTGGCTGTGCGGTCTCTCTAGGAAGCCCGACTCCGCGGCAAACCCAAATAACAGCCTCTCCACAAAATACTGAAAATAACCTTGCCGACGGGGACTCAGAAGTCCCCGGAGACTAAGGGCGAATCTCCGACGAAGACACTCAATGCACTTAGCAGTCTGTGAGGAGCCGAGCTAAACGACCGGCGTGCTCAAGTAGACAAAGCACGTCCCTAAGCTGTAATATCATCAACAACGGGAATGAATGAAATGAAAGGCTCCTCCCTCTTTATAACGTTGGCCTTCCTCCAATCCCAAGGCCATCTCCTCAACGTAGCCTCCATCTCTTGCCACGTGTCCACCCTCTCCTGCGCAGAAGCTTCTAGAGCTAACGTAGGCCCCCTCTCTACGTGGTGCTTGGCCCCCTTGGCTCCCCCTTAAGTTACAACGTTGTGCTACTAGGAGCGTGTTTTATTTCACTTAAGTGAGTTAGACCCTCTCCACTCACTTTTTATTTATTTACAAACTATAGACGGCAAAACTAAACAAAATCGAATATTCCAATTAGTTGTTGCTAATTAGGAATATTACAGATTCAAACCATGCTTTTAGGCTCCTTGCTTGATTTTGACTGGAAATTTCCCTTGGATTGCTTGGAGACCTAAAATGGCTTTATTTTTTTCCTCAACATTCCTCCAAATTGACCTTTACATGATCCAATGTGTAGAAAGTGTGGACGACGCTCCTTATCTAGGTCCATTTGCCTGCTTTTTGCGTGGTTTAAGGCTTGGAATTTCCTCAACATGAGTTGTCCTTGATCCATTATGTGTCGTTGAATTGATTTGAAATATTTCTTACTCAACATATGTGCCATGTTACCTCTTTTATTCTCATCCCTGAGCCAAAAGGAGAAGTTTCCTCGTTCTGAAGGTCCCTCAAAGATGCAAATGGGACATTAAAGGGGGCGTTAACAGTGCCTTGAATAGGAGCTGATTATTCTTCAATTGGAGGTCACAAGAGATATTTTCACTACCTTGGAGGAATGGGTCACTGCATTAGGAAGCCCAGATGCATCACAAACTATGAGACTTCCATGAAGAATGATGGTCATGGCCAAAACGGTGTGCATACATATGCATATTGTTGATTTGGGAAAAAAAGTGCATTGAGATAATGGGAAAGTGAGGGGAAAAGTACCATAAGTGATCACCTTTATAGGGATACTAAACAAGTGCTCCCATAAATCATTAGTCATAGTAGATCCACGTCTTGATGCGTGCCTATCATTGTAGGAGATAAGAATGTTAAATGATGCTTTCTTTCCAGTACTATTCTTCTCTTTTCCTTACCTATCGAATGCTGAATGAAATCCTTTCCTTCTAGTACTAACTTTCTCTAGTGGCTTGTGGATTATACTAGCCTCATAAGGTTTCCATAATTAATATGGTCTACCAAGTTGAGTGACACTCTGTTTTTGGGAGGGACCATTGTGTGAGAAACCAAGGGCTTATATGTTGAGGGTTTCTAAAACAATTAATAGCACCCCCAATTCATATTTTTACTAATGAACCCTTTCTCCTATATCCTCTTTATATGTTTCCTTTTCTTTCCCCTTTTCTAGGCTACATCACCACTAATGGGTCTCTCTAGGTCGTCTTCTTAGGTAGGGCCCGACTTGAGATGGCTTCTCCTTAGATGGGACCAATCACCATGCCTCTCCTTTGCCTATTTGCGACTTTGGTCTTGGTTGTTGCATCCTATAGACTGCAGCTATGGGATCACATCTCCAACCATTGCTCTAATGCTTGCTTCCACTCGTCTATTGCATTCCCCAGTTCAACACTAGGATTGTCAACTTTTACTTCTTTTCTTCACTATTTGTGCTCCGGAGTTGTCAATTCTCACCTGTTTCATATTCTATCTCAACTAGTGTGCCACCTCTTAATTCTTGGCTTCAGTTGTTCATCTCTATTGTTTTCTTCCCCTCCTGCGTTTTTGGTTCAGTTTTTTGGTCCTACCTTCAATAACTTTGATCTCTATTTCCTCCACTAGTTCATCCCTACCTTTTTCCACCTCTCCTTCCTTATCCTCTTCTCACCTTCACTCACTTCTCAGCCTCATTGAGAATTGCTATTAGTATCGCCTCCTTGTATGTTTCAAGCCAGTTACTTTTATGTTTTAGGCTATGTTACCACAATCTAAGGAGGGAAATCATATGGGTCAAAGAGCTAAACCAAGTGATAACAATGGGACAATGTCCCATTGTCACCACAACAAATGTCCCCTGCTCTTTATGGACTTTCACCAATGGGAGGAGTCTCGGTAGATAAACAATCATCTTTAATTGATGTTCTAGGGTTTGAGGTAGTAGGTGATGAGGTATTTGGACTTCTTAAGAGAAGCTCGATGTGATAATATGACACTTGAAAAGGGTTTTCGCTCCCTATAAGAGACCTAGAAGAAACTTGCACGAGATCTAGGGTTTTATGAATTATCATTGTTAAAGTTACTCTCGAGATCAAGGCAAGGAAAAGAAATGGCTTCTTATGATTTATTCCAATGAATACTAAGATTATACAACCCTCGAAGAAGTCCCCAAGTCAAGTAAATTCAAACTAGGGTTTCCCTTCTAGGGCACACCTCGGGCTAAAGTTTTTATGGATGAAAACACAAGGGATGTTTGTCAAACTTTGAGGTCTTGTATCTAAAACCCTAAGCTCAAAGTCTATGATCTCGGAATGCACCCTTTCACTCTTTAGAGAATATCACTGTATGCCCTAATCTAGCCATCCAAGAAGAGGGGACCGAAAATTTGGGAGAAGAAAATTTGGAGAAAGAAGGATTTGATCAGAAAATGGCTTGGATTTGTGCCTTCTCCTTTGGGCTTATGGAGTCCTAGATTCTTCAGATTTTCCATAATCGTCTTTAAGGAGGTCAAGAATTCATGGTTTAGCTACCAACCCTCAACAACTACCTAATCAAAATTTATAGAGTTTTATGGAGGAAAAACGAAATTTCATCGACTGGGAACATTCATCACTTGTCATTCTATGAGTAACATGTACAATTGCCAACCAAATAGATTTCAAACTAAATCTTCAACAATTAATACACAATATAACATTAATCTAATTGCAAACGTTCTGTACATTAGACATTTTTCAAGAATGAAACTTACAAGAGGCACTTGAAAAATGACAATATGATATATCGATCCAAAAATCAAGAAAGAGCTCCAAAGAAAATCGAATTTCAGCTCCAAATATCAAAATGCATCCAAGACATCCAATAGCTAATCCAAAGGAAAAGTGTGGATTTGCCAAGAAGGTCGAAATTCCCAAATGTGATGATGATCCAATACAAATGAAGTTGAGTTTTATTTATGTGAGTCCTAGTACATCAAATTATTAGCCCAAGGGCCCTAACATAATAAAAATGGGCAAAATGCATGCCTTGGGCACATGTCGACCAAGTATATTTGTCAAATTATGAAATAATCATCCGATTGTTAGCCGAATTGATGATGTCATGCTGATGTCAGGATGTTGGAAGGCCACGTTGAGTCCTCTTGGTGCCAAAGTGTGTGAGAGGGCTCCATAAATCATGAACAAGGGGATGACCCCTTAGTCTCCATGCGAGTCATCATGTGTGGTCACAAAGTGAGTTTAGGGCAATGAAATTGGTCTCATGGGTCTCCTAATGATAGAATACCCTCTCATGCTCCAATATTGAAGGCTTTGACGATGGTACTTTCCTTCCCATGTCTCAAGGGAGGAGCAAACCTCCTCTAAGTCTTGGATCAACTGCCATATAATGCTAAGCCAGTCGGGGCACACTAGTCCAAGCACATCATCTCGTGAATAATGTAGGGCAATGAGAAGATTTCTTAAGGTGCTAAGGGTGCCCATGGAATGGAATGATTCTCTACACATGATGGGAGTCCGGCTCTAAATTTTTCCCCCAAGGGTGTCATTGTGATACTCAAGAGAGATGTGCGAGTAAAACCCTGGACATCCCTCAACAAGTGACGAAGTTTCCCTTCAAATTGATAGATCTAGTTACTTTGTGTAGTATTCTTTAGTGAAATCAACCAAGAAAAATAATTCATGATGAACACCAAATATTTCTTGAAAATGTTTCACATGGAGAAATGATCTCAACAATTTATAACAATCTACAAAGGATGGAGATTTCTCTATCTATAGATTAGGATCTCAACATCTTTCCTCCTTTTGCTTCAAATAACAAGTGACTTTTCATCCACAATATGCTTCACAACTAAGTCAAACTACAAGTTATTTCATTATATTACTTAAAATTCTCAAAACAAGTGAGACGTCCCACCAATTAGTGGTTTGATTTGACCAAAGGAGGTCCGAATTGACCTAAGGGCACTGCAACCACACAATCTAGTAGGGCCCTAGGGAAGGGAAACCTAAGGGACAGCTACTAGACTAAGTGACAACAATGGGATAATGACCCACAGTCACCTCAGTCAAGGTCCCCTGCTTTTTATAGACTTTCACTGATGGGAGTCGTCTCAACAAGATGGGAATCACTAGGAATGAATAGGTCAATGATTTAGGTGTGAAGTGATTCCACTAATCCCATTCCCCATGATGAAACCAAATCTCAATTACATATAGGATCCAATGAATTTCTTCACCATCAGGTACAATAATTCATTAGTGCATCCAACTGAACCAAGATTATTAATTAAGGGCAAAAATGAGACTTCATAATGGGATTCCCTTCCAAATTTGGGGCTTTAAGCATGTAATAGTGTTACCTCCCTAGGTAGGAGTGGCTAATAAATGACCCTATTAGGTGTTCCCAACCCCTAAGGGGAAAGATAGGTCCAAGGTACGACGTTGAATTGATATGGTTCATATGAATAATGATGAAATGGATAGGGACACAGGGGTTTCAAAGCCAATTTCCATGGGTTCAAGGATGGTAATGATGAGGGATATCCACATATTTAGGTGTATAGATGTAGGAGGGAGAAATCGTGGATACACGACTTACCCCGAACTTTGTTTTTTCACCCTTTTTCATTTTCCTTTTTCCTTTTCTTGAATTTTTCTTTATATTACTGCTCAAGGCTCCAGGAGATGAGAGCATGTTGTGTATGCTATAAGTAGTTATTATCCCGTTAATGTGTGGCATTTCATCACCCACCAGGGGTTGGGATGTGAATGGGTTCCTTAATGATGTGGAGGCACTCATGGGGCCCTTGGAACCAACATGATGGCCATAAAGAAGGGGTAGAACTCATGTATGTCTTTTTCCCACATGCTCATATAATGTCCCGACGATCTTTTGCATTGTATAATATTCTTTAATTTTGTTTCTTGCTTGTGGCCATGATATGCTTTTAACTTTCTTTTTTCGCTACATCAAACTCTGGTGTAACATTTCCAGGCCCTACCAAAACATTTTGACAAGGCTAGGGGGTGTACCAATGCCATGTGGATCTAGTGGTCACGTGGACCCAGAGAGGGAAGATGATTAGATAGGGCTTGTAATGCACGGATGGGAGTGAAAATTGTGAAATGGGAAAACGAGACCATGCTACCAAGATCGAGGTTTCCCAAGTAGTTCCCTTCTTGAATTTGTAATCCAATAGGGGAGATCCCACATGACTATGATTGAGGATTAACCTCCCATTAAGGTGAGGGAAAGAAGCTACAGTCAAAACCCGCCAATGTTCCCAAGGAAAAACAAGCATAAGAACGTGATTGCACAATGAAAAACATATCTTTAGAGTTGGATGGCCGACCTTCAAACATACACTCTCAATAGATGGGTGAGGGGACATATTATTGGCTCTTGGAGTAGAGGTCAAATGGCACAATACATCGTCTATACTGGTCATTGTCAAGGACCGTTGGTTGAAGACAAATCGTAGGATAATTCTCTTATGGGGTCACCCATTTTTAGTGAAAAATGTGAAATGGGAAAACGAGACCATGCTACCAAGATCCAGGTTTCCCAAGTAGTGCCCTTCCTAAAGTTGTAAGCCAATAGGGGAGATCCCACACGACTATGATTAAGGATTAACCTCCCATTAAGGTGAGGGAAAGAAACTACAGTCAAAACCCGCCCTCCTTTTAAGTGCCCTACATTGAAGTCACCCAATAATCTATGCCCAAAGTTCCCAAGGAATGTAATATTCCCTATAATGGATTCTTCAGCAGATCATGCCTGAAAAACGCATTCCTCAGGTATGAGGGCTTCAGATATCATATAATATCTCTGAAAATGTTCAGCAACCAAAATAAATAGCAGCAACAACCTTTACTCAGCTTTTAAGGGCAAAAAGGTGGGGAAAAGTGAGGATTTTGGCCCTAAAATGAGTGAATAAGGAAATCTGCGTATAATGACGGGTCAAGGTTCTGGAATATGTTAGAATAGGTCAAGAGGGACGTCCATGTCGAATTTCAGCTCAAACAAAGGCGTTTTGCTATATTAAACAGATCCTCCTTCCCGACTAGTCAATAAAAACCCTGATTTCCCAAGACTTTGAATATGCAGAAATTTGCTGAAGCAAGGGCAACGTATTTTCTGAAGGAATATGATGTATAACACTATGAATAATCAGAGAATGAGTTTGAGTACAAGGCATAGGCTTTCAACAAGGTTAAACAACAATTTTATATAGAAAACCCCTCAAGATAGAGGTGCCGCAAGACAAGAAAATAATCCAGAAACCCTATAGCATTTTCTGCAGTAGCTGTGAGACAGAAGATGCATATATAGCCAATAATAATGTATAGCAGCAGAAGAGAGTACAAATCTTGAGGAAACAACCTCTCAAGAGAAGAAATGCAAGCCTCCACAACACATGTACATAAACATGAAAAGTACTGCTATTTCTGCACAAACCCATGCTATGAAAAACGCAGTCTAAGATAAAATGCTGCTCCAAAATAATGTCAACACATGGATATGACAATAGAGGGCCCAAATACAATAGGGGAGCAAAGCTCTAACCCTTATAAGCAAAAATATCTCAATCCTCCAAGGGATTGGCTGAAATGCACAATACGACAAAAATGCCGGAGTTGCTGGGCAGCTACTGCAACTCCAAACTGAAACCAAATAGAGAAGGCTGAAGATGATAAGAAACTGAAATATACCTCCTCCAATAGATCTCCAAAGTGGAAGGCTGATCCTTACACTTGAGATCTTCCCCTCAAATCAACCGGCAAACCCTCACTGCAAATACACCATGAAGATAACACAGAAACTGAGAGGGACTGCGCAGTAGTGGAAATAAACACTTTGGCCAAGTGCCAAGATCTGCAAATCAGCTCCAATATCCTCCAACCTGATCCTCCAAAGGAAAGAAAGACTCTCCCTCTGAAAAACAAGAGAAGGAAGTGGTGTCGTAAAGTCACCACGGCAACACCCTACAACACAGTATTACGCTGCTGCAGCAATAACGTTGTCCTAGAGGATGATGCTAAGAAAATAACCTTGCCCGAGCAGGCACTCGAAGTCCCCCGGGGCTAAGGGTGAGATCTCCGCACGGAGACACTCGGTGCACTAAACAGTGCAGCAGACAGGCTAAACAGCCAGCGTGCCAAAGAAAGACGAATGTCTCACTCAATAATCAATAATCCAAGAATCCAAGCATGAATCAAATGAGGAGGCTCCTCCATCTTTTATAGTGTTGGTTTCCCTCCAAAACCCAATGTAGCCTCTCTCTCTCCTCCACATCCTCATCCTTATCCACATTCTCATCCTTATCTGCGTAGAAGCTTGGAGAAACTTCTAGAGTGTACATAGGCCCCTCCTCCACGTGGTGTTGGGTCCCCCCTTGACTCCCACTTAAGTCACAACGTTGTGCTACTAGGTGGATGTCTTATTTCATTTAAGTGAGTTTAGACCCTCTTTACTCACTTTTTATTTACTTACAAACTATAGGTGGCAAAATAAACAAAATAACGCAATTTGTCATGAATTAGGAATATTAAATATTACAAGGAAAAACAAGCATAAGAACGTGATTGTACAATGAAAGACATATCTTTAGAGTTGGATTGCCTGCCTTCAAACATACACTCTCGACAGATGGGTGAGGGGACATACAATACATCGTCTATACTGGTGGTTGTCAGGGGCTGTTGGCTAAAGGAAAATCATAAGATAAAAATTCTCTTATGGGGTCACCCTCTTTAAGTGGGTCATAGGTATAATGTTCCATGAAGGAATGACTTGACATTCCTTGAAAATTTAACTTGAGTTCTTAGGAAGTCAACAATTCTACTTTGATTGCACAATGTTGCTTGAATGAGGATGTTGGCCTTTCCAATGGCTATTATAATGTGGACAACCTCCCTTTTCTTGGCCCAAAGATGATTCAAACCATACTTTTAGGCTCGTCCTTGCTCGAATTTGACTTGAAATGTCCCTTGGATTGCTTAGGGACCTAAATGGCCTTCTCCTTTGCCTCAACATTCCTCCAAATTGACCTTTACATGATCCAATGTGTAGAAAGGGTTGATGACACTCCTTGTCTTGGTTGATTTTCTTGATTTTTGTGTGATTTAAGGCTTTTTAATATTCCTAATATAAATTTACAGTGATAACAAAAGAAATGCCATAATTTTCAATAGAGAAATTTATCCAGCAAACACATATATAACAGAATTTTTTCTCGGAACACCAAACTGGCCAATTTTATTAAATATGAGTGCTTGATTACAATAGAAGATGGAGAGAGTGCACCTGAGCTTGCTCAAGGCAAGTTGCAAGCCTCAGGTGACCAGTACCAAAGTGCCCAACTGCTGTAGAAATGCTGTTATCCAGAAAACTGCATCAGGTCTATGTTTTTGCACTCCTAGATGACTTCAGACGCTGATTTTCCGCCTCAAAACAACCTAGAAAATTCTGTGAATTTAGGGGTGGACTCCTTACCACAAACCCAAAAAAACCCAGAAAGGATTTTCCTTAGTTTTGACTTTCCAAATTTTTCCTCCCACAACTTTTCCCTCCTCCAAACTAGAAATTTGCACCTGTAGTTGAGTCTTTCAATTCTTGCTCCCAAAATGCTAGCAATCCTTTCCAAATAAGCCTCCAACCAAAATCCCAGTAACCCAACTCCTCAATCCTCTGACCAAGTCTCGCCCCAAATGATCCACACCAATGACTACGCAACCATGTAGGGGATGATGCAGTCTTTGAGTTCATAGATTCGTTCTAGGTGTTATATTTCTTGCCCTATTGAAGCCTCACTCCTCTAGGCTGGAAATTGGTCAAGGAACACTTTGGTAACTCCACAAATCTAACTCCCAACACGTCTGCTCCTCCAACGCTGCATGGTCTCCTCTACTGCATACTGGTTGACCCAGAACTCCACGAATCCCTGTAGGATGTCTCTCTTCCTTTCTCAAGATAAAAAGGAAGCCTTCCTAGGATGGTACTCGAGGTCCACCGAAGAAAGGATGAGCTTCACTCCTTGGGAAGCTATTGTGCTAAACAAAATGATGTGGGTCAGCTGAACAACCAAAGCAATAATGAATTTCGAATTGTCAAAAAGGCCCCAAATGCTGCTTCTCTTATCCTATTTATGCTTGTTGGCCTTGAGTCTCTTGTGGGCCCCATCTCTAATTTCGACCTCACTTAGGAAAATCAAATTTACTTCCATGTGGTGTGTATTATTTGTGGGTGATTGGCCTCCACATTCCACTAAAATGATCATCGACCCACTTTTCCTAAGTTTCCTTCACCAAAATTTTCCTTAGACCAAAAATAACAAAATTGTAAAAATTGTTCCTCTTACCTTAGGAAAATAATTAGGAAGGGACATTATAGTCCTCCCCTCCCAGATGTTTCTTGTCCCCAATCAAGTGCAAAGCTAGATGCTACAAAATCTATTCACTCTCCCACGCAACATCCTCCTCCGGTAAATCCTTCCACTTGGCCAAATGCTTTTTGATTACCCTGTTTCTCAACCTCCTCTCCCGGGTCTCCAATATGAACTTTGGTGTCAAAATGAAATGCTCGTCGTCATCCAATGGAGGAAACTCGGTTGCTGCTATGACCTACTACCCCAACGCCTGTTTCAGGTATAAGACATGAAACATGTTGTGGATCCAATTCTCTGAAGGCATCTCTAACTCATAAGACACCTCTCCAACCCTCCTGATCACCTTGTAATTCCCATAAAACCGGGGTCAAAGTTTTTCTGCCCCCTTCTACTTATGTGAAGACTCTCTATATGGATGCCAGCATAGGTAGACCATGTCCTCTACCTCAAACTATCTCTCCACCTTGTGCTTATTAGCATACATCTTTTGCTGATTTTGAGCAACTTGCAAGTTGTTCTTGATAGCTCGGAGAATCTTCTGGCTCTCTTGAACCCAATCCTTTGCCCTTGGGGCCTTGCTATCTCCAAGCATCATGTCAGAAAAAGAGAGTGCATCATATCCATAGAGTGCTCAAAAAGGAGACATACCGATCGACATGTGATAAGTGGTGTTGTAGCAAAACTCCCCGAGATGAATCCACTTGTCCCACGCTCTCTGCTGACCCATCACATAGTTGCATAGGTACCCCTCAAACCACTTATTCACGATTTCTGTTTGCCCATCTGTTTGGGGGTGATAGCTAGTGCTAGGTGTAAGTTTTGTTCTCCAACTAACCCCAATTTCTTCCTTTAATACTTTTCTCGTTGAACAATCATTGACCGTGATATAATCTTTAATCAACAAGTAAGATTAGAAAATACTTGATCCTCGTCACTTAGAACATTTTCATCCACATGTTTAAATTAATTCCCTTTAATTATTTAATTTCCCTAAGTTAAACTTAGGGTCTCCATTAAAATAATTAATTAATGGAATAACTTAGGCTGTGGGTGGAATTTCTCCAAATGATTTCTGGGTCTTGGATATCTCATGTGTTCTAGCCCCTCCACAAAATTTCGGAGCTAGAGCACATCCAATGCTACCCAAAATCTCAACAATCTATTATTACCCCCTCAAGGTGGGACAATTCATTGCCAACCAAAAGTTGGGACGTGCATGGGTTCCTCAATGATTTGGGGGCACTCATAGGGCCCTAGGAACCAGGGTGATGGGCCCATGTGCTATATTAAATGTCACAACCATATTTTTCATTTTATAATATTCTTTTTATTTTGTTTCTTGCTTGTGACCATGATATGCTTTTAACATTATTTTAACTGCAACAACCTCGGGGCAACATTTCCAAGCTCAACCAGACATCTCGACCAAGGGGTGTGCCAGTGCCTTGTGGACCCAGAGAGTAAATATGATGAAATAGGGATTGTAATGTGTAGAGGGGAATGAAAAATATATATGGGGAAAACATGACCATGCTACCAAATCTTAAGAAATCTAGGGCATAGGGATTAAGTGATTGCTCTTCTATTAGTAACTGCTTATGAGTACTTTTTACTTCTTTAGATTAGGATCTCCTTTTACTTGGGTTATTTGTGTTCTTCTTCATCAAACAACTACCAATGTATAAACCATAAAGAGACAAGAGACACAAAATATAGGCTATCAGCCAGGGCCAAAACCTCCCACTCTTTTAGAGGAAAACCCGAACAAATTCTTCTTCTTATAGAGATTTAAATTGATGAATACCAAGATCAAGACCATTGACCTAGTTTCCACTCCGAGACCAAGACACCAAGCCTTCTTCCTCTTCCTTGAGTAAAAAATAGTCAAACCCTTTGCTTGTTGTTACTTTCTCTGCCTCCTTGCTGCAATTTATAGGCCTTCAACTTCAACTTTCTCGGCCTTCTTACTGCAATTTTATAGGTTTGTTTCTCGACCTCCTTACTGCAAATTTATAGGTCTACAATTTTGCACTAGTGGAGATATTTTTTGCCCAAAATAGTCTTGTCTTCTAGTCCCTCCTTCGCTTGGGGAGAGGCTTCCTTGATGGGACTTCACACTTCTCTAACCGTACCTCTCTAACTACAAACCCCTGTACCTCACACTTCTCTACCCGCAGACCCATGTACCTCACACTTCTCTAACCGCAGACCCTTGTACCTCGCACTTCTTTGAATTTTCTGTGTTCTGAGATTAGGCCGAGCTGCCTATTTATAGTGGTTGAAGTCTCATAATTAGCCGACATGACTTTTGGTGAACCAATGTGTCCTTTTTACAAAGATATTATTATTTCATTGAAGCCGACCTGTAGGAGGATGCTTGTGCTTGTCTTGGAGGGTTGTTTGAAACTTCTATCGACCCATATAAAACTCTATCATGCCCAAGAAGGGTCCTTCATACATGACATTGACTAAATTTTAATTTTATGACTAGATGACTCAATCCTAAAGGCTCACAATGGGAGCCATTACTAAAATAAAATTCCTTGCTTATGAAACCCATGAGATAAGCATTGCAATAATTTTATTTTTCTTTCTTTTCATCAATTACATAAAATCACAATTACACATGTCATTATGAAGATCAAACCTAGTTACTTTTCAACACCAAAATCAAGGTTTCCCAGGTAGTGCCCTTCCTAAAGCCATAGGCCAATAGGGAAGATCCCACAAGACTAGGATTGAGGATTAACCATCCTTATTTGAGGTGAGGGAACACAAATACAGGGAAAGCCCTTCCTTTTTTCCAAGTCACTCAATAATCCATACCTAGGATGCCCAACAAAAAACAAACATAAGCACCTGATTTCACTATGAAAAACATACCTTTTGTGTTGGATAGCCCACCTTCAAACATATGTTCTCGAAAGATGGGTGAGAGGACATATGACTGATGTAGGGAGCAGAGATCAAATGGAACAATGTATCAGCTACACTGGTTGCTGTCAGGGGCTACTAGCTGTTGGTTGAAGAGAGATCTAGGAGAAATTTTCCTCCTATTGAGTCACCCACTTTTGGTGGGTAACATAATTTTTTGGCACTGAGATTAGCACACTCACATATTTTGCGTGTTTCAACAAGCTCCTACATCATCAACTACCCTCAAGTACACGTATGGATCTTCTAATTCTTTTTGCTTTTCTTTCTATTTTCATTCATCTTTTTGATATTTCGCATTCTAGTTATGGCTTTGTATTACCACCCAAAACCATCCCTTTAAATGACAATGCCTTATATATACAAGAGAGAACCTAGGGCTAATGGAAGGTACAAGATAAACCCTAGGGATAATGGAAGAGTGATACCTAGTGTAACCTCAGTATCTTCTTTACACATTGTAGGCCAATTGTTCTCTGACATGGGGAAATACATAAAAGAAACTAAGTCTAATGAATGATAATAATTTCAAAGTGTTTTAGACTTAGAATTAATATGATTTGTGATATTTCATGATCTATATTCCAGATTTATGGAAATAGAAAATAAAAGGATGGGATTCTTTTATTTTTGGGAGTGGTTGAAAGTAAACAATAATGTTTAAATTAGGATTACGACTATGGGGTGTAAAAGTCAGATTTGGAGGGCTATTTTTTTAAGAATGATTGGGACCAGAAAAGTTACAAATTTCATATTGTATGCAACCCTATCTTGTCAATAATTGATGCAAAACGTTTCTTTGAAAGGGTCCGTTACCGCAAAATTTACTAGCCTAGTGCAAATCCTCACTAGGAAGATCTAGGCCTCATGGAAACAAGAGGTTGGCCACCACTATCAGCTCAACAACCTTTCTCCAACTATATAGTGGTATATTGCACCACAAGAAAGAATTCCCTATATGTGGATCACCTAGAGTATATTCAACAAGGTTGGTTTAAATGATGTGGCATGCTTTCATAGAAATGTGTCTATAATCAAAATGTATTCGATCAAATGTTATATAAACATAAAAGGGAAGAAACTCATTGGTTTATTTTTTATTTTTGATGGTTATATTTTTCTATATATTATTTTATGTATATATTTTTCTATTATTAGGGCTTTTTGGATAATAAAAATTAATGACAATTGCATAATTTAATCAAAAGAGATGGTTGTTTAATGGAATAAGGAGTGTGCCTTATTTCCACTGGGGGTATGGGGTCAAATTGATGCCCCTATTGAGTTCGTTGATCAATGCTCGTGGATTATCAACGAAGGTGGAACCCTAGAAGTTAAAAGACTCGCACCTAATCAAGAACAAGTTTTGAAACCAAGCCCTACTAGAAAGGATTATACTTAGGGAAAATCCTTCAACAAATAGCTTAACTGTGATGCAAAATAAAGTGAAGCCCTTGGTGAGGAGTAGTAGGTCATCGCTGAACAAGAAGAAAAAAACTCTACCTTACACCAACAAGAAAGATGTGCGAGTAAAACCCTAGACATCCCTCAAAAAGTGAGAAAGCTTCCTTTCAAATGGATTCATCTAGTTAGTTTTTGTAGTATTCTTTAGTTATCCACAAATCACTTTAAGAAATAAGTGAAATAAAAAAAGAAAGATAATTTATGATGAACACCAAATGTATCATGAAAATGTTTCACATTATGGCAAAACGATATCAACAATTCACTATGATTTGCAAAGGAGGGAGTTTTATCTATTTATATATTAGGATCTCAACATCTTTCCTCCTTTACCTTGAAAAAACAAGCGACTTTTCATGCACTATATGCTTCATGATTAAGTGAAACTACAAGTTATTTCATTACATTACGTAAATCTCAAATTAGGGGAGACATCCCACCAATTAGAGGTTTGATTTGACCAAAGGAGGCCTGAATTGATAAAAGGGTACAATGTTCCATCAAGAAATAACTTGACATTCCTTGAAAAATTAACTTGAGTGCTTAAGAATTGAAAAATTCCACTTTCTCTGCACAGTGTTGCTTGACGTTGGCCGTTCCAATGATTAGAATATTGTCGACAACCTCCCTTTGCTTAGTGCAAAGATGATTCAAACCATGATTTTAGGCTCCTTGCTTGATTTTGACTGGAAATTTCACTTGGATTGCTTGGAGACCTAAATGGCCTTCTGTTTTTCCCCAACATTCCTTCAAATATAAAGGCCTTGGATCATCTGCACTTATCATGCTAAGCCAACTAGGTCATGCTGGTCCAAGTGCGTCATCTCGCGAATAATGTGGGCATCGAACAAGCTGCTGAAGATGATGAGAGTGCCCATGGCATGAAATGATGCTCAAATGCATGATGGAGTCCCATGGATCTCAACACATCCCCTCTAAATGTCAATATGATCCTCTAGTGGGCTTGGGCCCCAATTAAGTTGCCCAAACCATGATGAAACCACCTCTCAATTACATATAGGATCCAATTCACTTCTTCACCATCAAGTACAATAATTTATTAGTGCATCCAAGTGAACCAAGATTAATAATCAATGGCACAAATGAGACTTCATAATGGGCTTCCCTTCCAAATTTGGGTCTTTAAGCATGTAATAGTGTTACTTCCCTGGGTAGGAGTGGCTAATAAACAACCCTATTAGGTGTTCCCAACCCCTAAGGGGAAAGATAGGTCCAAGGTACATCCTTGAATTGATATGGGTCATATGAATAATGATGAGATGGATAGGGACACAGGGGTCTCAAAGCCAGTTGCCATAGGTTCAAGGATTGTAATGATGAGGGATGTCCACATATTTAGGTGTATAGATGTAGGAGGTATCAATCGTGGATACATGAGTTACCCCGACCTTTGTTTTTTCACCCTTTTTCATTTTCCTGTTTCCTTTTCTTGAAGTTTTATTTATATTACTGCTCAGGGCTCTAGGAGGTGAGATCATGCTGTGAATGCTATAAGTAGTTATTATCCCCTTAAGATGGGGAATTTCATCGCTCATTAGAGGTTGGGATGTGAATGGGTTCCTTAATTATGTGGGGGCACTCATGGGGTCCTTGGAACCAACATGATGGCCATAATGAAGCGGTAGAGCTCATGTATGGCTTTTTCCCACACGCTCATGTAATGTCCCAACAATCTTTTGCATTTTATAATATTCTTTAATTTTGTTTCTTGCTTGTGGCCATGATATGATTTTAACATTCTTTTTGCGCTACATCAACCTCTGGTGTAACATTTCCAGGCCCTACCAAAATATTTTGACAAGGGTAGCGGGTGTACCAATGCCATGTGGACCTAGTGGTCATGTGGAGCCAGAGAGGTAAGATGATTAGATAGGGCTTGTAATGCACGGATGGGAGTGAAAAATGTGAAATGGGAAAACGATACCATGCTACCAAGATCGAGGTTTCCCAAGTAGTTTCGTTCCTAAAGCTGTAAGCCAATAGGGGAGATCCCACATGACTATGATTGAGGATTAACCTCTCATTAAGGTGAGGGAAAGAAACTACAGTCAAAACCTGCTCTCCTTTGAAGTCACCCAATAATCTATGCCCAATGTTCCTAAGGAATAACAAGCATAAGAACTTGATTGCACAATGAAAAACTCGCACCGTATTTTAGTCTTTCACCTCGCCTCCCAAAATGCTAGCAATCCCTTCCAAATAAGCCTCCAACCAAAATCCCAGCAACCCAATTCCTCAATCCTCCGACCAAGGCTCGCCCCAAATGACCCACAACAATGACTGCGCAGTCATATAGGGGATGACATAGTCTTTGAGTTTAGAGATTTGTTCTTGGTTTTATATTTCGTCCCCTGTTGAAGTCCCACTCCTCTAGGCTAGAAATTTGTCAAGGAAAACTCTGGTGACTCCACTAATCTAACTCCCAACACCTCTACTCCTCCAAGGTTGCGTGGTCTCCTCTACTGCATATTGGCTGACCCAGATCTGCGTGAATCCCTGTAGGATGTCTCTCTTCCATACTCAAGATAAAAAGGAAGCCTTCCTAGGGTGGCACTCGAGGTCCACTGAAGAAAGGATGAGCTTCACTCCTTGGGAAGCTCTTGTGCTAAACAACACGATTTGGGTCAGCTGAACAACCAAAACAACAATGAATTTCGAATTGTCAAAATGTCCCCAAATGTTGCTTCTATTCTCCTATTTATGCTTGTTGGCCTTGAGTCTCATGTGGACCCCATCTCTAATTTCGACCTCACTTAGGAAAATCAAATTTCCTTCCATGTGATGTGTAATATTTATGGGTGAGTGGCCACCACATTCCACTAAAATGCTCATCGACACCCTTTTCCCAAGTTTCCTTCACCAAAATTTTCCTTGGACTAAAAATAACAAAATTGTAAAAATTGTTCCTCTTACCTTAGGAAAATAATTAGGAAGGGACATTATAGTCCTCCCCTCCCAGATGTTTCTTTTCCCCAAGAAACTGCAAAGATGGATGCTGCAAAATCTATTCACTCTCCCACATAGCATCCTCGTCCGGTAAATCCTTCCACTTGACCAAATGCTCCCTAATCATGTTGTTTGTCAACCTCCTCTCCCTAGTCTCCAATATGAACTTTGTTGTCAAAATGAAATGCCCCTCGTCATCCAATGGAGGAAACTCGGTTGCTACTATGACCTCCTGCCCCAACGCCTTTTTCAGGTATGAGACATGAAACATGTTGTGGATCCAGATCTCTGAAGGCAGCTCCAACTCATAAGACACCTCTCCAACCCTCCTAACCACCTTGTAATGCCCATAAAACCGGGGTCAAAGTTTTTCTGTCCCCTTCTACTTATGTGAAGACTCTCTATATGGATGCCAGCGTAGGTAGACCATGTCCTCTACCTCAAACTATCTCTCCACCCTGTGCTTATCAGCATACATCTTTTTCTGATTTTGAGCAACCTGCAAGTTGTTCTTGAGAGCTCGGAGAATCTTCTGGCTCTCTTGAACCCAATCCTTTGCCCTTGGGGCCCCGCTATCTCCAAGCATCATGTCCGAAAAAGAGAGTGCATCATATCCATAGAATGCTCGGAAAGGATACATATCGATCGACATGTGATAAGTGTTGTTGTAGCAAAACTCCCTGAGATGAATCCACTTGACCCACGCTCTCTGCTAACCCGTCACATAGTTGCGTAGGTACCCCTCAGACCAATTATTCACGGTCTCTGTTTGCCCATCTGTTTGGGGGTCATAGCTAGTGCTAGGTGTAAGTTATGTCCCCACCAACCGAAACAAGTCCTTCCAGAAACCCCCATAAACCTGCTATCCTTGTCATTGACAATGGAATTGGGAAGACCATGTAATCAAAAGACCTCCGAAAATAATAACTCAGCCACCTGGGAGGTTGAAGATCTCGATGGGATGGTGAAGAAGTGGGAAAACTTTGTCAATTTTTCAACCACTACATAAATTCAATCTCGTCCCTGCATAGCTGGAAGCCCCATAATAAAATCCATCTATACACTTTGCCACTTCCTTTCTGGAATGGGAAGCGATTGTAGTAGACCAGTGGGATGTGATAGATCCACCTTGTTCCTCTCACAGTCGACACACTCCAACACGTTCCTCAACACATCTCCCTTGAGCCCCCGCCAAGAGAACCTCTCTCTAATAGCACGATATGTCTGGAGGAAGCCTGGGTGTCCTGCTAGGGGGGAATCATGGGCTGCCTGCATAATCCTCTCCTTACGCTGAGATCCTGGCACCAAATAGATCTTTTCTTTGTAGTAGATCACGTCATCCATCACCCAAAATCTGTCATCCTTGTGTGTGCCGTCCATAATCTCGCAAGCATGCATGTCCTTGGAGTACTCAACCAAGAGTTGAGCCTTCCAGTCATGTGTAACGTCCATCAAGGATAGTACTGCGGGGCTCCTAGAGAGGGCATCTGCCACCACGTTATGCTTGCCTTTCACATACTCGATCTCAAAATTGTAAGCCTGGAGCTTACTCATCCATTTTTGTTGTCTCTCCTTCAATGACTGCTACTTTAAGAAAAACCAAAGACTGTTGTGATTAGTCTTCACTTTGAACCGACTGCCCACCAAATATTGCCTGAATTTGGCTAGTGCATGCATCACGACCAACATTGCCTTGTTATACACTGAGTACAACCTCTCATGAGGTAGCAACTTCCTACTCTCGAATGCAATCGATGGCCTCCTTGTGTCAAAACAGCCCCAACTCCCTCACCTGAAGCATCACACTCCAACAGGAAGGGTTGCGTGAAGTCTGTTAAAGCTAAAACAGGGCAGTTGATCATAACCCTCTGAGTCTCTCAAAAGCCTCTTGTGCCACCGGTGTCCACTCAAAAGTTCCCCTCTTCGTCAAATCGGTAAGAGGTGTTGCAAGCTATGAGAACCCTCTCACAAATCTCCTATGGTATGTGCAAATGCCCAGGAACCCCCTCAACTCCGTCACGTTCATGGGTGTGGGCCAATCTAGCATGGTTCTGATCTGCTCCTGGTGTACCTTTACTCTATCCTCCCCAATCACATGCCCAAGGTACAATATCTTTGTTAGTCCATATTCGCATTTGGACACTTTCACATACAATTGTTGCTCCTCAAGTATGTGAAGCACTACCTCCAAATGATGAAGGTACTCCTCCCAAGTCTGGCTATAAATGATTATGTCGTCAAAGAAAAAAAGGACAAAGCACCTCAACTGCCCATGAAACATGTGGTTCATGTATGAATGGAATGTAGCTGGAGCGTCGGTTAGCCCAAAGGGCATCATCGAGAACTCGAACTGACCAAAGTGGCAGTAGAAGGCAGTCTTAGGGATGTGTTTCTCCCTCACCCGGATCTAATGTTATCCCGAACACAGATCTATCTTAGATAAGTACTTTTCTCCTCTAAGATCATCCACCAACTCACAATGCGGATGGGGCATTCTTCACTTCTGTCTTTATTGAGGGCAGCAAGGTCAATACACATGCATAGTGTCCCATCCTTCTTTCTTCACTAGCACTACGTAGAAGCGATGATTCCGAGCTAGTTTGTTGTGACCCAACCTCAACAATCGATCACGTCAAGGTTCCTAATTACAATAAACCAACTTGCGAAGAAGGCCAACCTCAAGTCCAACGCTGTTGTTCGTAGAGAAGATGGCACTCCCATTTCCTTGCTTCAGTAGATCACAATCCTCTCGCTTGCCGCGACCGAACAACTGCACACACAAGAAACACAACAAACACAAGCGTAAAACCCGATATATGCAATTATGTATAAGTCAGAGAAGACACAAATCATGATCATAATGAACAATACGAGTGGAACCATAACCAATAGTCGCTTATCATTAATTCATACAAAGGAAAATACAACCAGGCTCTGACATTAAACCTTCCTTCGGCGGGTCATCAGCGGAATACGTCTCAGTAAAGCTTGTCGGGAATGGGGACAAGCCTCTCTCTTCGATCGTCAATCTCCTCGCTATGGATTTGGCACTATGAGGACTATCAAAGCTCTTGCAACATTCTTTAGGCTATGAAGGCTCTTGGAGATTAGCTTGCAAAGGGAAATGGCAAGCTTATATAGATGGTGGAAGGGGAGTTGGGATCCATACAATCATGGGATTGGCCCTATCCTCAAGGAAGCTTCCATGGGAGGTGGCAAACTACTTCCCCTACATGGAAATCCAGAGCCAAACGTCCCAAATCAATTTAGAGACCAGTTCAGGAGTTGGTTAAAGTCAGTCTTCCGCCATTTATTTTTAAAAAACACCCTTTATTAAGCCTGGTGCGAGTGCAACTCTGAGACAAAGCGCCAATTGGCGTGCCCTCTTTGAAGAATTTCCCACATTGGCGCGGTATAACACAGGCTAGTCGCACCAAGGATGGAAAGGCTATTTTTAGGGTTTTTCACAAGGAGATGTCTTCAGGGAAATGAAAGTCCATGTCTAGGGGAATGCCATGAAAGTGTTTTCACAGTCACCGCTTCTGTCATTGAATGGTTTCCCAAATGGTAAGTGTGGATGTGGAAAACTTACAGGATCAGACAAATTGTTGAGAATGTGCTGTAATTTCACTCAAGTCCCTCCACAAAATTTGGGAGCTAGAGCACAATTGATGCTACCCCAAATACACAAAATCTCAACATGACCCACAATCACCTCATTCAAGGTCCCCTTCTTTTTACAGACTTTCACCGATGGGAGTCATCTCGACAAGATGGGAATCACTAGGAATGAATACGTCAATTATTTAGGTGTGAAGTGATTCAACTAATCCCATTCAAGGAGAGATGCAATAATGGTTTAATGCCTCAAGGAAGCTAAAGGCTCTCCAAGAAAGATCTAGGAGGATATCATGGTTAAGGGTTTCAGATTTATAATGATAATAGGTATGCCTAAGGTCAAGGTTCCAGAAGATGAGGCATGACCTCTCAAGAAGATTTATGTGATGATTTGAAACTTTGAAAAGGCTCTTCGCTCCTCTTGAGAGACCTATGAAAGACTTGTGCTAGACCTAGGGTTTTATGAATAACGTGGAAAGAAATACATCCAAGGCACTTACTAGGTCAAGGCAAGGGAGGAGAAAGAGTTTTTTTATGATTTATTCCATCGAATGCAATGCTCATACAACCCTCAAGAAATTCACCTATCCAAGGAAATACTATCTAGGTTTCCCTTTAGGGGAACACCTAGAGCACAAGAATTTATGGATGAATCACCGTGAGAAATAAACCAAAATTTGATATCCTTAAGACAAGACCTCAAGGAAGGTTCTTGTTTGAATGAAATCCAAAAATTCCTCCTCTACAAGATTTCGCTTGATGCCCTAGCTAGCCGTCCATGGAAAGAGGTGGCGAAACTTTGGGAGGAGAAAAGAAGCAATAAAGAGAAGTTGATCATCAAACGATTTAGGCCAGTGCTTTCTCCTTTGGGTTGATGGAGTCCTAGATGTGTTAGATAAGCTAAATTTGTCTTCAAGGATGCTAAAATATGATGCCCTTGCTACCACCTTTCAATAATTTCCTACTATTATAGTATGGAGTGTTATGATTTCATCACTAGGAATATTCATTGCATGTTATATAATGAATAACATATGCAAGAGCCAACCAAATAGCTTTCAAAATTATCTTCAACAAAATTAGGGTACAATAGCATCTATTTGAGTTGCAGCAATTACATACATTATACAATTTGCAAAGAAAAATTTCATCAGTAAGAGAACTTACAAACTAGTCATGCAATATAACCATCCATATTCAAGAGGTAGCTCCAAGACAAGATCAAAATCAGCTCCAAATGTCATAGTGCATCTAAAATACTCCGAATTTTCTAAGAGAAAAAGTGCCAATTTCCTAAGAGGGAAAAAATCCTAAGTGATGATGATGAGTTCTCACAAATGAGACTCACTTCTATTTATATGAGTCTCTCTAAATCGAATTATTCTAATGAGCCCTCACAAATGAGACTCACTTCTATTTATATAAGTATCTCTAAATCAAATTAGCCTAATGAGCCCCCCAAATTATAAAATAATGTGCTAGAAGCAACTCTTGGTCACATGCTGACCAAGTAGTTATCACAAGTTATGAAAAATCCATCCATATGCAAGCCGAGTTGATGATGTAGGGTCATTGGAGGGCCACGTTGAGTCCTCTACGTACCATGATGAGAGAGAGGACTCCAATAAATATGAATTAGGGGATGACCCCAATTTTCCATGCAAGTCATCATGTGGTGACCCATAGTGGTTTTGGGGCCCAAATGTTGGCCTCATGGTTCTTTTATGAAAGATAAGCTTCTAGACTGCTCCAAACGAGGTGTAATATCCCCAAATTAGCAGTTAGCTAATTGGGATATTAAATTTGATTAATTTTGGAAAATCCTAATGTTCGGCAGAAATAAAGTGGGTAGGGGACCCACAATTAATAATTAGGCCAAATAAATTATTTTCCTAAATTCCCTAAGGGAAAATTGCGGCTCTAGTGGTGGCGTCGAGTTGGACTTAGGTGGCAGCATAGAAGAGGCACGAAAAGGACAACGTGGGATTGGCTAGAGGAAGGCAGCACATGATTGGCCAAGGAGAGGCAGCGCAAGCCAAGGTGGGACCCAGGGGATAAGTTGGGCCTCAATTGATAAAAGGATGAAGGGAAGGCTCATTTGGGCATTCATTCATTCAGTTATTTTCTTCTTGTCATTTTTGACAGAGCATGCCTGAGACGGAGTGCCAAGTCTGTAGTGTTGTTTAGCACACGAGATCTTTAAGCGGAGATCTCAACCTCTACCTTAGGGACTTCGAGTGCTCGCTTAGGAGAGGAGTTCCACACCTTGTGAGGAGAATTTCCATCAGCAACATCAAGAGGAAGCGTAAATAGTTCTGGACTGCGCAGAGGAGGAGGAGACTGCGTAGGGGAGGACGTAGTGCAGAGAGGATTTGGTTGTTCCGGAGGTGAGAAGAGAGGGAGTTGCAGCTGAGATTTTGTGGGGAGGCTTGGAGCTTCCTAACATGTATTTTTGTGGCATTTTGGAGACTTCCAGCAGCAGGATTTACAAGAGGATCAATTTACCCAGCATTGCAGTGAGCCAAGCCCAAGAGGGCCAATTTTCGGGGTCAAGCTTTGGGCGAATCCTTTCTGGGTTTTTCTGGGTTTATTGAGGAGAAGCCAAGATTAATTTGGCATAATTTTTTGGGCCAATTGGAGGTGTCAAACATAGATCCTAACTCAGCCAACAACTAGAGGAGCTAGGGGAAATTGGGCGGAAATTCCGGGGTCAACATTTGGCGAATTCCTTCATGGGTTTTTGTGGGTTTCTTGAGTAGAGTATGGGGTTAAAGTTTTGGAATTTTCTGAGCAGTGTAGCATGCCCTAATGAAATTTCTTCGAGAGCAGCAACAACATTTCTAGGAGATTGCAGCGCAGAGCTATAGCCATACAACGTACCATTAGTGGGGGATTTCAGTATTGATTCAGAGGGTTTCTCTAGCTTGCCTTGAGCAAGCCCAGGTGCCTTCATTCCAAAACCTCCATTTTATTCATTTCTAGCAAATTAATAAAATGGCTCAACAGTATTTTATGGCTCCATTGGTGTTTTGATATCAGTTTTTGTTTGTTGTCTCCTTAATATCTTTTAGCCTGTTATTACTGTTATTTTCCCATTTGGGATATTACATGAGGGCTCTGATGATGGTGCCTTCCCTCCCAAGTCTCAAAAGTGAGATAAAACTCCTCTAGGCCTTGGATCATCTGCACTGATCATGTTAAGTTGGCTAGGTCATGCTGGTCCAAGTACGTCATCTCACGAATAATGTGGGCACCAAACAAGCTGCTGAAGTTTCTGAGAGTACCCATGGCATGAAATGATGCTCAAACGCATGATGGAGTCCCATGGATCTCAACACATCCCCTATAAATGTCAATATGATCCTCTGGTGGGCTTGTGCCCCTGTTATGTTGCCCAACTCATGATGAAACCACCTCTCAATTACATATAGGATCCAATTCACTTCTTCACCATCAGGTACAATAATTCATTAGTGCATCCAAGTGAACCAAGATTATTAAAAAAGGGCACAAATGAGACTTCATAATGGGCTTCCCTTCCAAATTTGGGTCATTAAGCATGTAATAGTGTTACCTCCCTAGGTAGGAGTGGCTAATAAATGAGCCTATTAGGTGTTCCCAAACCCTAAGGGGAAAGATAGGTCCCGTTGACCACTGGAGTGGCATTTGATGACAATGAGAAGACTCCATGCCCAAGGATGAACCAGAAGACATTTGTACCATCAGATATCATCATGTTCAACAGAGTTTTTAAACTCTACTTCTTCTTCTCATCATTTTCTTCTTCAGTCTTCAGATTCCGCAGCCCTGCGGGGATACTGTATAAATGTCACTAGCATGATGAATAAAGCCATGTAACAGGCCTAGGATGTCGGGACTCGATCAGCAAGCGAGTACACCTTGGAGTGTTTTTTTTACTTGGTTAATTATTCCTTCTTTTTAGCGGCGAATAATTTTCTAGGTTTTTTCACTCATCGCATTACCCCAAAGCCGGGGTGACGGCTTGAAGGTTGAGCCCCTAACACATCTTAGTGTCTAGAGTCAATGTATATTACCATGCTAGGTCATCTCTGAAATTTCGCGGAATTTGACTAGGTCTAAGTAGGATTTTTTAATAATTAAAAATTTCCCGCAAAATGTGATTTTTTAATTATTTTCTATGTAATGATGTAAATAAGTGGTCTTCGGAAATGTCTGGGGCGTGTGACCAGTCGAAATTCATCCTCAGAGACCCAGCATTATCCTAGGACCCACTTTGAGGGTCAAAAAACGACTTATGGTCCCTCAAAGGCCGATTTTCCTAATGCCAGTGGAAAAAATGAGAAAAAATTCAAAAAAATTCATAATTGGAAAAATTTGGAAAATTTTCCAAAGTTAAAATAAGTCAAAATTTGACATGGGAATTATGTGGAGAGGTAAAGGGTGATGTGGCACCTATGTGGGTCCCACCACATAAGGTGTAGTAGGCTGAAGTCAACATTCCAAATCAGCAAGTCAAAGGAACTCATGAGATATACGTATGGCTAAAAATTCACTTTGGATTTAATTTGAACATAGTGGAATTAAAGTGCAAGGCATATTATAAAGTTGAAATTTTAATAAAGTTAGTGGGGGACAAAAAGTGTGACATGGCAGCCACATGGGAACTCAACTTAGCCAAGTCCACGGATCATCAACAAAAAGGGTTAAAAATCAGTTTACGTATTTGTAAAAGGAAAGTGGGGACAAGACATCCACATGGGATAGACCTTGTCTCCCACTTGTTCCCCACTAAACTCCACTTATTTGGCAGTCCATTGAGAAGGTACGCAGCTGATTTTGAAATCAGATTTAGTTGGGATAGTTCTGACACATGGGACAGAAGCTTGTCCCCTATTCATTATAACAATTTGCAGTTAACTCCACTAAGATGATACGCTGCCCAAATACTCAGCCAGTCTTCAAGACCACCTACAACAGTCTACTCCAGCATGTACGCGTTGATTAGAGGCAGCCAATCAAAAGCTAATACACAGATTTGTTTGGAGCTGTGGTTAGTAGTAAATATGCAGCAGTTAAGGATCAGCTTTGTGGAAGGTTTTGTGAGTTAATAAATATGCACAGGCAGTTAGAAGTGTACGCTGCCCATTTTGGAAGCCACCTACAGCAGTTCACAACAGTCACCTACAGCAGTTGGTTCCACTTGGACAGTTCTTATGCTACTTGTGCAAATTCGTTTTGCATTGGGATTATCTCCCTTCTCCACTTGTCATTTATTTTTTCATTGGGATTTGCTCCCGTAGTTCTATTTAAATGAGCCTTGGGCTCTCATTGTAACAGTGGATTTTTGAAGCTTGTGCTTATTGTTATTATGCCGAAATTGTTATTGAGCTGAATAAAGAAAAGTCTTTGGGGTTACTAGCTTCTCTTGTGGTGCATTCTTTGGTTGATGAGGTATACTTGTTTCATTTGATATTGTTATTTATCGCAATCTAGTTGTTTTTCTTTGCATTTGCCTGAAGGCACTATTGTCTAGGGAGGGGAGATTTGTAGCTATCTCAGATCTCCTTTGGACTTGGTATGTTTTGCGCTCTTGTTGTAGTTTGTTATTTTCGATGAAATGACAAGCTCAACGTGGCCTCTATATGCCAAGTTTCTTTTGCACTAACAATTGGTTTGCAGAAATTTGTGTGTTCAAAGGACAGGTTGCCAAATCCATTGGAGTGTGAAGACTTCTTCGATTCGAATAAGTCAGCTCCAAGGATATCAAAGGTCTCACAAGTTGTTCAAGCCAACAATCTCATAAGACATCAAGAGATTTATCTAAAAGGGGGTTTCATGAGCCTTTTGCTTCTATTCCATCTCTAAAAAAAATCTCATATATTTCTTCTCTCATTTGTGCACATATCTATTTTATCTAGCATTTGAGGCTAAGTTGTTGGGTTTAAATCCTAATTCTCACTCACTAAATCAACGTTTTCAAGCTGTTCTTAGTGAGGGAATTTGTAACATAAAGTGTATTTTATACTTGCATTGAGTTTCTAACTATTTCTTTGGCATTCTAACTCTTTTGCTTGTTTGCCTATAGGTGTGTTTGGAAGCAATCTAAGTTTTGAAGAAAGGGAGCTAAAGCTTAGGCTAAGGAACACTCTTCTGTTTGGAACCTCAAATCCAAGTTCCGCCTTATCACTTCACCTCTACTTCTAAAGCCTCATTCTTTTGAGGAATTGTAACCGCCATTCACCTCAAGGCTTTAAGCCTTTACTTTGTAAACATCTCACAAGTAGATTTTTTTTAAACCTTACACTTGTAACTTTGGGAAGGAGCAATTTTAAAATGCTTATTGTAAGCTCTTCCCAATCCCCTCATTTCTATAAGAGGGCCTCATTTTCATTAATAAAGAGCTAACTGTTCTTGAGGGAGCTTGGGAAGTTTCTCCCATGGTATCTCACCTACTCATTTAGAGGGAGGAAATCTTCTTGAGTGGGTAACTTTCTTTTGCTTAGTTTTTCTTTTAATTTTCTCAAACTAAATCACTTGCATTCATCATTTCGTTTGCTAATCTAGTCTAGTTGCATGTGAATAACTCATATGTTCATTTCGTTAATTGCTTAGATCACATAGTCATTTAAATTTCCTAATTTGCAATCTCATTTGCCATCACTTATGTTTTGTGATCTACTCCTCATTTGGATAAGTTTCACAACATACTACAAGTAAAGAAGCATAGCATTTCAATTTATGGCAACTTGAGTTATTGTTCTAACTATGAAGCATATTTAAATGAATCATCTCCATCTTTTACACAGCACTTGCAAACTCATTTCCATATCATTTAGGCATTTCACTTTGCATGCTAGACTTGCGTCCCTAAAAATTAACCTCCAACTTAAGTTGGTTGTATAGACATTAGGGATCCTCCACCCCTATGGACTCCTCATTGTGAGATCCGAATTTCGGGCGAGGGTGAGGTCTGGGGACAGGAGTTCAATTGTAACATTGCTTTAGAACTAATTAATAAAATAAACCAAGAGCACTATCTCATCACATTTACATTGCAAAGTTCCCAAATTTTATTTTGCTATCTTGACGGTCTAAAGATTCACGTGCAAATATTATCTCAAGAAACACTTTGATGCAATCATTTTTAAATGCCTTAAATTTTGCAACAAGTTTAATTCTATGGTACTTGGAAATTTGCTTCTACATACAATTTCAGTGCATGTTGTCATTTTAATGATCACTATGCTTATGGATAATTGATATATCTCGTTTCATTGGCAAATACCCTTATTTGGTGTTGCAAATTTAATTGCATATTGTGATCTTGGTCTAACACTTCCTTTGTGGGATTATTGTCATTATATCTTGATTTTTATTTTTGAGCAAGCATTTGTTATCTACTTTAAAGCACCGGTCTATATTTTGAACACGTCATTGAATATTGCTCATATACTTATATGCTTGTTTACATATTGGAAATCAAGTCATCTTTGATAAGTAATTCCTTCTAATCAATTCTCCTAGAAATCTCACATCTTTAACTTAGTTTTCCTTTAGGGACCACCCCCTTAGCTAACCTAGGAGATAGCTTAAACGGAGAGAGTTGGGAATAGGTGACAGCCCCTTCTCTGAGTTCCTTGCCACCAACCACACCTGTGGGGTTGAAGGCTTTTTCCCACTAACTG
>JAXQQM020091550.1:0-39238 GCA_034641835.2 Pinus albicaulis | reverse complement strand
ACATTATGGAGATCAAAATATTGCTCCATCTGTAGTATCCATGTTACAGGATCCTTCCCATCAAACTTCCTCATATCCATTTTTGGAATATGGTGGTTCTTCCCGCCAACATTAGAGTTTATCAAATCACGATTAACATTGATTTTGTTCTCATCATGAGGTTCTTCTACTATCTTTTCACCATTAGGAAACATTTCTTGTATCAACTTTGTCAAACCTTCGATGTCTGTTTTTAGATCATTCTTCATGTTTTCCATCTTAGCTTCCATGCCAGCTTCCATGCCATCCATCTTAGCTTCCACACCATCCATCTTAGCTTGCACGCAATCCATCTTAGCTTCCACGCCTTTCTTCAAAACTTCCATTTCATTTTTTGTTGCTCTTTGCGAGAGTGAAATTTGTTGCACTTGCTCTTGTAATTTTGATAGATCATGTTGCAATTCTTCATCTTCATGAATCATAGTAGACCCTTCTGAAGGCTTAATGGGTGTTGAATTATTTTTATGGGGCATCTTTTAGAACCCAATACTGATATCTATTCTACAATATGCCCTTGGAATCAATTCAAATTGATTCTTCTAACAAGACTTATGCAATTCGGAAAAAAAAATACACACCTTTTTCTTGCTTTTGAGGAGCTTGATATTGAAATTGGATTATATTTGTGATTGCAGCACTTCAATATTTTATTTTTGGTACCAACGTAGCCCTCTGAATTATCTTTCGAATGCCACAGGTCTGACCTGATTTGGATTCTCCAAGACAAAGTTGTGTCCAATCTCCCACAATGACCTAATTATGGACTGGTTTCGGGTAGAGCGAACTTGTACGACTTGCCACGTGTCACCGTTTCATCCTTCTTCTCGTAAACTGATAGGCAAGAAACCAAAGCCCATGTACTTGCGAAAATTTACGGCACTCCAACCATGCCCGCAGATAGAGCTATTGAAATTTTCCCACAATCACCTTTTGAGATGAAATTCAGGAGCTTGAAAAGCACTCAAATTCCGCTTTAATCATATCTCCAAAAATATTGCGAAACAAGCTCTAAAATTTTTGATGAATTTCTTCAGATTTCAAATTTTGCACCATAGGAATTTCGCATTCTGAACCTTCGTAGAAAAAAATAGCGCAAATGCCATGATGACCTGCTTAGGAGCCCGAAAAAGACTCGAACTTCCGTTTCGCATCATATCTCCGAAAATATTGTGAACCAAGATCTGAAATTTTTAGACGATCTTCCTCCAGATTTCAGCTTCGCACCTTAAAAATTTCAGCTTCTGAAACTTTGTAGAAAAAAAGTTATAGCGAAAATTCCACGATGACCTGTTTGGAGCAGCGAAACCCTAGAATCCAAACCTCTGATACCAAATGTTGTGTAACCAGCTCCAAAAATAGAAGAAAAAATATATCAACGCCTTAGAAATAAGCAACTTCGAGGGGGAAACCTCCAATACATTACATAAATGAAAAAATTCTTGGATGATACAATTTACAAAACCTCCTTTCTATATATAGGAGTCCATGGGGCCATAATGTAATCCTAGTGGGCCACAATGTAATCCTAGCCGACCTAACAATAATAATTTAAGGGCACAATAATAACAAAATGGGGGTTAAAAGGTACAATAATAACAATAAGGGGGTTAGCACTAACAACAATAAGGGACTATAATAGTAATATAGGGACCTAACATTGGGAAAATTAATTTTGTTAAAAGGTTTGTCCTTGACTTTTCGCAAATAGTTTTACCATTACAAAACATGATTAAGAAAAAATATGTCTTTAAATGGGGACATAATGAAAGAGAAGTATTTTATTTGATTAAACAATCAATTATCAACACTCCATTCCTGACTACCTCCAATTTTCTTAATCCTTTTTCTTTATACAAATTTTCATCAAATACATCATACGTTGTTGTTTTAACACAACTTAATGAACAACAAATTGAAGCACCAATGTCATTTTTCAGTTCCAATTTTCAAGGTGCAGAACTAAATTACACATCTGTCGAAAAAGCAAGAATTTGTTGCCTTTAAGGCTATAAATAATTTCAGGCCATTTCTCTTAAAAACCTCACACCAAAATCATAGTTCCATTCTCTGTAGTGAGATCACTTTTGTTACAAAGAGAATTAGGAGAGAAAATGGCTAACTGGGTTATTTTTTACAAGAATATGATGTAGAAATTAGACCCTCCAAAATTGTCAGAGGCCAAGGTGTTTCCAGAATGCTTACAGGAGCATCCCATCTATCATTAGAGGAAGATTTAGGTAACAACGTGCAAATATCATAGGTAAGCCTTAACGATGCACAGTCTCAATACAATGATCTCATATTTTATTTAAAGAATGGATATGCTCCGAATCAACTCAGTTACAAAACAAAATGGGCTTTGATATTAAAGGTTAAGAAATATGAATTAATCAACGATGTATTATTTAGGAGAAACTTTGATTCTATACTTTTAAGATGCTTAGAAAAATCTGAAGCAGAGAAAGTCTTGGAGGAACTCCATGATGGACCATCTGGAGGACATTTTGGAGGAAATACGACAACACACAAAATCCTGCATGTAGGTTACTATTGGCTTACACTTTTCAAAGATGATCATGAATATGCAAGAAAATTGAAAGTATGTCAAAGTGCATCTGGACGAAAAAGGAAGCCAACATTCCCATTACATCCAGTCAATATCGAACAACCATTTGAACAATGGGGATTAGATATAATCGATGAGAATGTTCCTAACTCTTCCAAATAGCATAGCTATATTCTCACAACTACATATTACTTTACTAAATGGGTGGAATCAATTCCACTAAAAGTAGCCAACTCTGAGAATATCATTGATTTCATCGAGAAAATGATCATAACCAAGTTTGGCTTACCTACTGCTTTAATGTTTGATAACAAATATTATTTCTCAGAAACTGCTATGATAGAATTTACAATTAAAATAGGTTTTAAACTTAAGTATTCTGCAAGTTATTACCTGCAAGGAAATCGTTAGCAGAATCTACAAACAAGAACTTGATTAGAATAATCAAAAGAACTGTTGATCAAAACCAACGAAATTGGCACAAATCATTAATATTTTCTCTTTGGGCAGATTGAATAACTCATAAAGCTTCTATTGGCACTTCTCCATTCAATCTCGTTTATGGAAAAGAAGTTGTACTTCCTACCAACATAGTTATTCCCTCTCTTTCCTTATTTCAATTTATTGATGAATATCCCGCTTCTTCTTTACAAATTAGACAATGTCAAATTCTTAAGTTAGAGGAATAAAGAGAAAAGGATAAACATACTCATGCACATCATCAATAGATAGTAAAAGCCTCATTTGATTCAACTTCCGTTGCTCCAAAAAATTTTCAAATCGGCGATCTGGTATTGAAATGGGACAAAGCGCATGAGGAAAAAGGTAAACACATGAAGTTTCAAAAAATCTGGCTAGGTCCATTTGAAATAATTGAAGAAATAGGCCCATCAACATTCTTATTACAAGATCTATTAGGCAAAAATATTATTTCCCTGTTAATGGGCAGATTTTAAAAAATACATTTCATAGGAGGTAACCCCTTTTATTCCCCGTATACTAGTGTCTTTTTCTTTTCCTTAGAAAAATAAAAGTTGCTTAGTATAAATTTTTGGCTTTTAAAAATAAAATCTGAGATGATCCTTTTTTTATTTATCGCTTATAGAAATAATAAGTGTTAAGGAAACAATCGAAATATTTTAAAGACAAATAGATTTTATTTTCACTAAAAGATGTAATTTCACTAAAGTTATTTATTCTCTGATGGACTCTCATCCTTATATAGCATGATTATTCTGTTATCTATCAAGAAAAGAATATTTAACATATTAAAGACTCTTTTACATAAAAGCAATCTAAAACTCAACATTATCATCCAGAATCCTTAAGAGGACCAATGATTCACCCCATCTGGGAAACTTATTAATTTTTGAAAAAAAATCAAAAAGATTATAACTAGAAAAACTTAAAAGATAATAAGTCTCATCACGAGCTTGTTTACCATGTTCATAGGGAAATAGTTGAACTGACATTACCAATACTTCCTACCAAAACAAGGTAATCACTTAGGATTATATCAAGAGGACAAGGGGTCTCATCAAGAGCCAACTTGATCAGTTTAATTACAACTAGTGAATGGCATTGTCATCATTTGGTTACCAAGGCAAGACAATGGCTTTTAAGTAAATAAAAGATATGATACAAAAATAAAAGTTTCAAAAATTAGAATTTGTTTTTCGAAATTGTAAGAAACACTGGATGGGACAATGAATCGTTGCTGGGTAAACGGTAACCCTGCCAAAAGCTTTAACTGCTTATTGGAACAAAGGCTCTATCTTTGATAAAAGAGTAAATATTTATAAATCTTATCTGAAAGAGGCACTTGCTTTATCTTTTTGAACTGAGTAAAGACTAATATATATTCTCATACTTATATCTTTAAAAGAGGGATTCTTATAAATTATAATAAAGAGAAATTTCATTGCTTAGTAAGATATTATTTGTTTGAAATTAATTCCTGAAACTATTTTTATTTCAAAAAAGTTTTAGAAATTTCAAAAAGTTAGTCAGAGATAGTTGTTTCTCCCAAGTGAATCGCCAATTGTTGTGCTATACAACAACCCCGATTTATTTTAATAAATGGGGACCCTTTAGAAAAAATAGGAAAATTATTTTTATCTTTAAACCAAAAAAAATGAGGAAATAAAGTTTTCTTTTAGTTTTTCCGCTTTATTCCTCAGTTCACATCACAAAACACATAGCTTACAACTAAGAAGATTTGAAAACCATTAATTCATGTGGGCTGCGAAATGCGCTAGGCATTTTTCCGAAGTTATGTTTTAAATTTGGGAAAAACTCCAATCACCGTTATAATTTCTTTATCGCATTGCACCTCATTTTAAACAATCAAACTTATAAAGAAATTCGACATAAATTGTGATCACACAGACCTGATGAGCCAACAAAGAGATGAATATAACGATATAAAGTCCCATAAAGCATGACCGCTTGACTTCCTAAATGCGCAATTCGCATTTTGCACAACTTAACCAAAAGAAAATTCATTACCGCATAAAATTTGCGATGTGCAATTTGCATAGATCGCATTTCGCTGAATTTATGGGTAAACATCAAAAGCGGTAAAATTTATATGATGCGATATGTGAATGAATGGCATTTAATTACTCAAGCATGTGAAATAACTTATGTCGAATCAAACCGAAATCCAAGATCTAACAACTTAAATTGATTGATAGTTATTTCATGCGAAGCTGTAAGATATTTGATTTTGAAATGATTATCGATGATTAATATCATATTTGATAGATTCATATCTCTTTTTGTGTGTTTAAAATAAATTAAAGACATATTTTTCTCTTTGTTCCATATATTTCTATTGATTATTCTATATACTTGAAATCAAGAAACCAACTAACAGAATGATGAAAATAGAGACGAGCAAGAAAGGCAAAGAGAATGCTCAAACATCGTCTACTGAAGATTCATACATGTCTCCCTTATTTTCAGACACCACCTGCAACAAGTAATGCAATAGTTTTTCATGGGAAGCAATGTATCAGTTTTTCAAAAATGAAAAGCCAATAGTGATAGATAAAGTTGCTTCAGCAGAATTATCTGTTTCTTCAGGCCCGACTGATTTTGACGTTGCTTGTTCATTCGTCCACTAGGTAGCTATAAGGCCAAAAGTTATCCCTTACACATACATGGTTAAGTGGGAAATTAACCACTTAAACATAAAATACAAAACTTTTAAAGATTCAAGAAGTGAGAATATTGGTTCTTTCAGGGTAGATGATTTAAAAGAAATGTACCCCTTACCAGACCTACAACAAAACTATGACAAAGCCTTTGTTCAAGGCTTTAGAGTAGAGCACCAAAACCTCATGAAATTCATAAAATAATGGAAGGAGGCCAGGGAAAGCTGAAGTGAGATAAACTCGGTACGTACTCAATTTCCCAACTTCCTTACCATTATTGCTATGATGCTGGTATGTTGTGTCTATTGGTTTCAAAACCTAATACCACTAGGTTTTTAGTAGATTGGGTTCCATTGATTGACAAAATCATCAATTCCTTAATTTTTAATTGGGAAAATATCCTATCTGACATTTTAGCCAAACACATCACAAAATATAGGAATAAACGGAGTATTTCATTTAGATAAATACCTCCCTTTTATATGTCTTCCTATGTCATGGATGCAATCTGCTTTTCTTCTATTTTTCCTACCATGGGATGGAAATGGACTACCCAAGACCGTAACCCAATCCACATTTACCACAGAGCCCTTTGCGATTCAAACTTCCATCTGCATTTTTATAAAATTTGTCATGGAGTCATGTTGCCTATGCACCAGATGATATTCAATAAGAAAAGCCCTATGGTTTCCGAAGAGGCTAGTGCAGATATACTTTCTGTGGCTAGGTGGTTTATAGAGGAGAATTTTACATATGTCAGAGTATTTGGGAGTTATGCTTCTCCCCACATCCTACCATATTATGTTCCCGATAAGTTTCTTGCAAGAGAGATAGCCTACCAGATTGTTAATGGTGTTACTAAACAACTGAAAGATGCTAAGAAGCCTGTATGGCCTAATTTCCCTTTATAGTGTGGTACTTTTTCACCTTTTTATATTGGCCATACCTACAAGGAGGTTTCAAATATTAATCTATTGAATTTGGCAGTAATGCGCTACAAGGATAAGACCCTTTAGTAGAGGTTATAAAGGAGGTTTTTAGTGTTATAAAATTGGCCAAAATTGTCAAAAAAACATTTTCTACAACACTCGTTTATGGTTATGGAGGTTTTGGCTGAGCTTTTAATGGAAATTCAACACAACTAAAAAAACCTAGGCGGCTGGAGGTTATTATAGTTTTTTTTTTCATCGGTGCATGTCATCTAGATGGTGGCCCCAGGACTGTCGAAGGTTCCTGCACCGAGCCCTCAAGGTATAAAACCACACCAGGCGCAGTGTTGGTGATTCAACGCACAAGGTTGTACCAATTGGTCTTGGGATTTATGCGGTGCCCATAGGTCGTTGTAACACACCGGTACATAGATGTATAGAAATGCACCAGTAGGCCGTATCATACAAACGCACCAATATTTATAATTGTATTGGTATTTGTGCGGTGCCCATATTTCATAAAAATTCATCGGTGCGTAGTCTCACATAAAAGCACCAGTGCGCAGTATCGCAAAAACACACCAAGATTTATAATTGGCTTTGGTATTTGTGCGGTGCCCATAGGTCGTAGTAACGCACTGTTGTGCTGCGGCATACAAAATCACTGGTGTATAGTAACTGACACACACCAGTGTTTACTTTGTATTTTTTAGAAACATCGACCTCTGACAGTGCAATTATTGTGATTTTTCTAAATTCATTATTCATCAAAAGTCGACACATATTATAACTATATTAATATTAATTAAATTTTTATGAATGCATTTGAATGTGATGTTTGGATTAAATTGTTATATCATATCATAATTATTGTGGTTTTTTAAAATTCATTATTCATCAAAAGTTGACACATATATATCTTATAACAATATTCATATGAATTAAATTTTTATTAGTGCATTTGAGAACAACAATGGAGAACGCAATAGCGACAATAGAGAATGCAATAGAATAAATTAAAAAATATTTTATGATTATATATATATATATGAGACAATATTTATCATACAAAATGGGACAGTTACTGGTATCCCTTTGTCTTTCAATTGGGACACTAAGTCCATTACATTAAACAAAATGTCTGATTTCACAGACATATATATTTCAAAAAATAAAATGCCTTGCTTTAATATCCAAACATAGTGATCATCATTCTTCACTTTAATTGTTGTCACTGCTAGAGCTACTTCCATGACTTGGGTTATTTTCAGGAATGTTTTGTTCATGGTGTTGATTGTTTTCTTCTTCTTCACCTTCTATCTACAAACATAAAAATAAACTGAAATGAGTGTATATACATTGGTGAGAATAATGAAAATTGCAATATTAAATAATATACATCAATGTAAATCGAAAAGAAAAATGATGTACCATAGCAACAATTGACTCATAAACTATACACATTCTTTCAAAACCATGTACCATGCCATATTTCAAAATTTCATCTGTTGGCGCAGTTCCATACTTTGTTTCCTGCAAGTTTTATATCCCATAACAAATCATATATTTAATATAAAAGATGTTTTTGTTCTATTAATTATAGACGGAGCTAAGTAAAACAAGATCGATAGATGCTTACAAATTCCACAATTAATTTCTAATATGCCAACATATACTCACAACCCATATTTAACCCAATTTCAATCAATTCATTTGATGGTTCTTCTTTGTATGTTAGCACCTGTTTGAAGACATTCAATGATGATTTTTGTAAAAAAACTTAAAAAATACAAAAATGAAATGTTGGGTTCTAAAAGGTGTCTTTAAAAACTCCTAATTGCCTCACATTAATTATCAACTAGGGTAAGTCCTTTTATCTCAAGTGTGTACACAGTATGTGCAAGCTTATTCATACAAGGAGTAATGCTAAAGCCAATCGTTGAATATAGATGAAATCATAAATCTAAAGCTTTAAAGAAAGTAATTCATCTATGCATTATAATCCAGAACTATCATTCATTCTTTCATTCAAATAATTCAATCAGCCGAGATCACTGAAGCATTAACCGAGCTCTTTCAGCTAGATCTAAACTATCGAACAAAAGGAAAGTAGTGGAAATAATAATTTATGCTTTAAGTAATCAAAGCCAATTCCTTTAGCAAACAAATAATAAATTGGAAATGTGCATGCAGAGGAACAAATACAGAAATCTAAATCATCAAAAGCAATTCACTGTAAAGCAAAAAAGAATAATATACTTGCAGTAAATGGAAAGGTAGAACACAAAGAATAGCAGTGAAATTCACCAGAGACCAGGCCCTTAGCCACCAACGAACACTGCTTAGTTACTCCAGAACAATCGAATGAACAACAACACAAACTATGTATTAATCATCACAATCATTACAATACAAATCTATCTTTCAGAACTACATTCTGTTCATTACCAAATGATACGTAAATGAAAGATACATGACACAATACATGATACGGTCTGATTTACATTCTCCGCTTTCTCCTATGTCATCATATCATCTCCCCGTCTTCGTATTCTTCTCATTATTTTATAACTAAAGAAAAGGAAAATCTGATCCCTCAAGATCAGGGGATCTTGAGGGATTTTCAACAGATTACTATTTTGAACAGTTGATCGTTCTCTCTGATTCGTTTCCCGATTTGGCAGTGCCTTGTTTTCCCTCGATTAGATCCTAATGTTCCTTTTTGGGAACAACTATTGTTTTATTAGTTATTTTCATCATAAAAGCAATGGGAATTAGTTTGGACAGTTAAACCATATCAAGATTATTTCATTCATTTTTTATCAAAATCCATTCATGATATTATTATATTATAGCACAAAAATGGATGAAGAAGAGGAAAAAGGATAGTATTTGAGAGTAAATACGTACCTATTTCAAGGCTCAACATACTCCCCTACTTACCTTTTTTCATGTCCTCATGAAAAATAAATAATTCTGATGCAAAGAAGTTAAAGAGTAGGCTGGAGAAGGTCTGTCTGTAATAGGCCTGAGACCATGATGTCGTGCCAAGTGCAAAGGCTGACGCTTCTTGTCCTTCCAGTAACTCATAGTCAAGATTATATCCTTAAGGAGGATACCAAATAATGGGGCATCTATAGAGACATCCCACCCAATAAGGTCCTCCTCTTAAGATAATTTTTTCGTATGGGATTAACCGTCTCATAACAGCTTTGAAATTTCCATAATTAAATAGTTCTCTATCTTTAACACTATTGCTTGAAACCATCCATCTTATTTTGGATGCAACCAGGGATCTTTCTTGAATGGAGAGGAAATATGTTGTTCTTTCCAGCACAAGTTCCTTATGTATGGGCCCTAAACTCTTAGTTACGCCCTCTTGTGTCATCAGTGATTTATGCTTAGCAAACACTTTTAGAGGGTGAGTAGGTTCACTTCTTACCCAAAGATTTAGGTTGTGTTCCTATCTTTGGAACGAATTATAAGCCTTCAAACACTTGAGTTGGTTGACTGCAAAAGAAATAAAATCCTGAAATTGAACATCTCCAATAAAAGGGCTAGGATTCACATCCACTTATTTATCTAATATGAAATTATGTAAATAAAATTCATAAAGAAGCCTGTCAACCTTTACTCCATGCATCTTACAGCAAATTATAAAATCTTCCATCGTCTTCAGCTCAATTGGCTTGCTGGCTTTAACAGCTTTGATTTTTAACAATAAGTATCATTCTAATAAAAACAAGTCATAGTTCGTAGCAGGAGATCGACAAGTCAAGATATCCGAATATAATGAACAAATGGTGTCCAATTGATTCCTAACTCTGTTTAGATTAGTTTTCATTATATTCATTTTTTCTTCTTCCTGTCTAGCCGTATCAAAAGCCTCATTCTCTTCTAGAGCTAATCCTCTCAATTGTTTTTGTAATTCCTGGTATTTTTGCAGAGATACTGTCTGTTGTTGATGTTGTTCTAAAGCAAGTTGGGCTTGCGTTAATTCTTCCTGAAGCTTTAAAACAATAGGGTCCTTCTTTAACGAGGAATCCTCAGATTTCTTCTCTATTTGGGTTCCAACACTGTGAAAGAGTACCTTTTTAGTTTGTATTTTCTTATTGTGGGAGGACCAACCCTTTGTTTGAACAGCTACATTCACCACATTTTCATGCAAATCAATATGGGTGGCAATTGTTCTAGTGGAAACGAGTTCTATTTGAATCTCCACTGATTTATTTTTGCATTTTAGTGTTTGTGTTGCTACAGAAGTCACCTCAGGAGCGGTGCTCTATTTTTTCCATTTTTTTATTTTTCGTCATGACCTTTTAACTGTCTTTTGGAGGTTCCGGTATTGTTGTCGCAACTTCTTAAGTTTTGCTCCGGCCCCTATTTTCTTTCGATGAGCATCTGTTGCCCTAACAGGTTTATCAACTGTTTCTAAGGCTGCTTGTTGGCCTTTAGGGCTGGGTTCCAAAGGAACTGTATTGCCTGACTGATTGTCAGATACATGAACAATGTCTATATCTACAGAATTTTATTGTTCCTCTTGGCTTAACAAAATTGTATCACCAGACTGGTTATCAGATTCCTATGCAATTTCTATGTCTGCAGCCTCTTGTGATGGAGGAGTTTCTATGTGCCCGGAATTCTCCGGGGCTTGTGTTTCCAATGTGCTAGGGCCAAACAATCTTCCAGGTTGCATGTATACATTGAGATTCACTAGGACCTTGGTTATTCCTACCTCAAAGTATGGTCCAACTTCAACTTCCAATTCATAGTCTTGTTCTTGTTCTTGTTCTTTTTCTTCGAGCTCTGATTCTAGCTCAACCTCTTCCTCGGGCTCTTCTTCTTGTTCTGGTTCTGACCCGGCTTCTTCTTCTAGCTCTTCCTCTGAACTGAGTGCTTCTTGATCAGACTTAGAATCCCCTACCCTAGTTGGGCTAGATGTCTGCGCAGGTTCATTGCTTTCATCTCGTATATTTACAGACATTCTCTGGGCTAATTTGATTGTTATAGACCTCTTGCATTTGTGAGGTTTGACCCTTGGATGGGCAATCCCTTTTATTTTTGAGACATGGTTTTGCTGACTTGCTTCCGCAATTGCGGGATATTGAATTACAGGGTTCTGTATGCTTTCTAGAGCCATGATAAAATCATCCCAAGTTAAGTTATATTGGACTAGGCTATGACTAATGATCATTCTAATCAGTCCATGGTGACTTACCACCATTTCAGGGTGCCTAGCTCATCTTATTCTAATAGTAGTATCGTGCAATAAATAATTTTAAAGGGATGGAAAATTAACAATATAAGTTTTTGCTTTAGAAAAGCTAGGAGTTTGAGTTGTCGTGGCCTTACCACATCACAAAATCCATCATAGGTAATGTATTTCTGGATGATTCTTGTTAATTCCCTCCATGGTTCTGCGAGAGAAGATGGTTGAAAGCCTTTGCCCTTTTTGACCAGTTGTTCACCTTCGTCTTTGAAGGTATCCACCGCATCTTGCATCGATGCATGTTTTTGTGCCCAAGTGGTGCCTTCTACAGACAACCCAGTTACCTCAGCTATTACAACATCTGTAACTGTAATCCTTCTGCATTTTACCATGGATTCCCTATTCTGAAAATTCTATAGAAACTAAATAGCGATTTCCTCATTTGAGGGCTAAAACCTTGTAAGATAGGATATCCATCCTGCTCGAATCAAAATTTCTCTTACTCTGTCAGATACTTCTAATACTAATGTTTCATGGCGCATTGTCTTACCACCCATAGTGTTCGAATTCTTCTTACTTTTGCAAAGGGTGAATGTAATGGGAAGATTCAGCAATGCTAAAAAGCACTGCAATACTGAAAAGCACAGTAATACTGGAAAGCACAACAATACCGAAAAGAATAGAAAATTTGAAAAGCACAACAACACAGCGATACTTAGAGCGATAGAACAACAAGTTGTTGAAATACCTAAGTATAGCTGATGTTGTTAAATTTTCACATGTTGCATAATCATGGGATATCGTGTTAGTTAATGAAATAGTGACAACACATGCATAATGGAAGTCCTCTCCCCCTCTGAAATGAGAGGTCGCCTTCGACCGACTAGACAGGAAATGGCTATTTCAGTGGTAGGATGTATGGATAAAGAGTATAGCCATAAATGGGACAGAGTACGTAGATGAATGACGGGACAATATGAAATATGGATAGAGTAAAAGCATGGTGTATAATGATAATGAATGTTAAGAGACAACAATATTTAGTTGATGATAAGTTAAGTGATAGGAAAGGGAACAACAATATGTAAAAAAAAGAAGGCTTTGCTTACGATATTCTGACTATGTATGATATGATTGAGTAAAAACATAAACGCATGCATAAAGGTTCAAAGTAGGGAAGTATTTAGAGGAAATAATCTCTCGAAAAGAAAGATAAATGAGAAGAGGGTATTATAAGAGTTTTTTATTGTGGAAATGGAACTTCAATACCATAAGCAGAGCTTCTACTACCAGTAGGCATTCATAGCCTCAACAGGGTTGCTAATTGAAAAATTTTATTGATGTTCTTACAGAAGAGACCAGTGTGCTGGCATGGTAACCAGATAACCACACTTCCATTCACTAGGAAGTAGCAAAAGTGAGCAGGTCGGCTCGTGATGAGACCTCCTGTTCCAAGGATATTTTAGCCATCCAATGGACCATTACCCTAGTGTGGTGGCCATAGTGGGAATGTCACATTGATAAATCCTTATGAACATGGTAGGCTGGCTCTTAATGAGACCCCCTATCCTCTATCTATAGATTATTTTTCATTACATATTTTTATGATAAATAGAGGGAGGCTCAGTACTCCTTAAGAGTAGGGATGCCGTAAGAAGTTGAAACATGTCAATAATAAGAAAAATTATACCCATAATCCCATTGATAATAGACAGAGAGAATTATAACCAGGAAAAGTAGAGCCGGCATGGTAAATATGATCAATCAGTATCATATATAGTATAAATCAGTACAGTAAAGTAAAATATAAATAATTGTGTCCCTTTCAATTGTTTTAAGCCTATCATCAAGAAGTTGTCTTTGTCAAAGATCATAATGTTAAAAATAGTCACCTGCTTTAATAAAATCCATAAGTCTTTGTCCGCATGAAGGTACTGTACCGTAGGCCATAAAAGGAATCAAATAAATGAAGCTGAAAAAATGAACTATAAGTGTTTGGGAAATATATAACAAGGGTGTTGTTCAAAACACACAAAAAAATGAAAGAAAAAAAAACAAAAGAGAGTGATGTTCCAAAGATGGAACAGTAAAACCAAAAAGTGTTGTTCTGAAGAGGGAACAGCAAAACCAAAAGTGTTTTTCCAAAGAGGGAACAGTAAAATAAAAAAGTGTTGTTCCAAAGAGGGAACAACAAAACCAAAAAGTGTTGTTCCAAAGATGGAACAACAAAACCAAAAGGTGTTGTTCCGAAGATGGAACAACAAAATCAAAAAGTGTTGTTCCGAAGAGGGAACAACAAAACCAAAAAGAGTTGTTCTGAAGAGGGAACAACAAAATGAAAAAGTGTTATTTCGAAGAGGGAACAACAAAACCAAAAAGTGTTGTTCCGAAGAGGGAACAACAAAACCAAAAAGTGTTTTTCTAAAGAGGGAATAGCAAAACCAAAAAGCGATGTTCCGAAGAGGGAACAACAAAACCAAAAAGTGTTGTTCCAAAGAGGGAACAACAAAACCAAAAAGTGTTGTTCTGAAGAGGGAACAAAAAAACCAAAAAGTGCTATTCCGAAGATGGAACAACAAAATAGGCAAAAAAACAAATTAAATCGGAAATCCTATTTACAAAAATAAGAAAAAAAATGAATTTCTACAAAGATGAGGATGCCGAAGGATTATCTTCTGCAGCTAAAACTTGCATGGTGGAGTCCTTGCATATCTGTTGACAAACAGATTCTCTTGTGAGATTTTTTTGGTAGAGGCACACCCGATGCCCATTTTATTTAAAGGAACAATTAGACCCATTAATGGTGGTTAACGTAAGAGTGCCATTGTCATGTACTTCCTTTATTTCATAGGGACCTAACCACCTAGTCTACAGTTTGCTAGGGAAGTCTTGAAACCTAGAATCGTAGAGAAGTACCCAATTGCCCTCATGAAATGTATTTTTCTTGAAAAGAGAATCATGCCATTTGGTTCTTTGTTGTTGAATGAGTGTAGTATGCTGCAACGCCAAAAGCCGGATTTCATCTAATTCATTTATTTGTTGTAATCTATTAATCTAGGCTTCAGTTAAATCCAGTCCCACTTCCGGGGCTGTCCTTAGTGTTTGTATCTCAAACTCTATGGGAAAAATAGGTTCCTTACCAAATACCAGTTGATATGGGGAGTATCCAGTAGTATTCATCCAAGTTGTGCGATATGCCCACAAGGCTTTTGGCAGTCGAGTAGCCTAGTCTCGTCTGTGTGATGAGACTGTCTTCGTTAGAATAGCTTCAATTACTTTGTTGGTGCTTTCTACTTGCCCGTTTTCTTGCAAGTGATATGGAGAGGTAATTCTGTGAATAACATGATGATTTTTTAGTGTAGTAGCAATCTTGTGGCCTACGAATTGCGGCCCTCAATCAGTGATTACGTCTCTGGGTAACCCATATCGTACAAAATTTTCGAAAAGAAATTTTATCACAGTTTCTTCTGTGGCTCTAGGTAATGCTACCACTTCCACCCACTTAGTTACGTATTAGGTTGCAACCAATATAAATGATTTTTGGTTGGATGATGGGTTGATTGGCCCAACAAAATCTAATGCCCAACGCTCAAAAGGTTCTATGACCAGTTGTGGATGTAGGGGCATCTCATTAGATTGGCCAGGGTTACCCATCCTTTGACAACTATCATAGGCCTTAACAAATTTCTTAGCATTTTCAAAAATCGTGGGCCAGTAGTAGCCCATTTGTAAAATTTTGTGTCCAGTTCTGCGGTATGCAAAATGTCCACCGCAAGGTCCATCGTGGCAAGCTTTTAAGATATCATAAATTTCGTCTTCCCTGATTGTTGCACTAAAAAATTGCCACCTTGACATTTTTCTATCTTATGAGCTCATTATCACTCATACTTTCCTCCTCTGCAAGTCTTAAAACATAGTTCCTCTTGTCAAGCCTTAAAAATAAGAGAAAAGCTCTCAAAAGTCTCTAAAACTTGGGTATCGCACTTTCTCTTTGTCTTACCTACGGTCCTGCACCTAATGGTCATGTATCCTGCATACGTAACCACACTTTCTCTGTGTTAAGGGTGTGGACCCCTGTAAAATATTAAAAGGGTGCAAGTAAACTCAAAAGGCTCACTTTCAATCATTTCTAGAAGCTTCTGGAAGGAATATTGTGGGGGAAAATCCGTTCTTTTCAGGTTCATGTATCCCATGCCTTAAGGAGCTAACCCCTTGATGTGAGGAGCTTATCCCTTTGAAGGAGGATTCTATCCATTCATAATTGGAACTATCACCTCCTCTTTTGCACTATAAAATGAGGCATTAGGCAGCCTCAAAGGGAGTTCAAGCTTTAGTGTTATTTGAGGTGAAGTGTTGTTGGAACTTACACTCCTTTAGCTGAGATTTTATGAGGAAATATGACATACATGTATGTATCTCGGTTGGAAGAGTACAAGGCTTTTCGAAGTAAAGGAAATTCCTGCTTCGGACCCCAGGAAGACCTGTTCAACATCAAGGTTGAAAAGGTTGTAAGGTTCTTCTACTATTTCAAAGTTAATACAAATAAGTTTGTTTTTCTCAATAAGCTATCATCTAATTGTTTATTTTATGGATTCCTTGATCACCATAATAGATATTATTTATGAATATATGCTATGCAGGTGCTATTTGATGTTTGTTTGTTTGTGATTGCATATCTTTGAAGATAACTCTTTCGGGCAACTAAAGGACGACTACTACAAACAAGTGTTGGATCGAGGTAGGATCATAACACCTTTGTAGCATTTAATTATAAATCGTTATATATCTAGAGAAAGATATATTTAATTGTCTGTTTGTTGCTATACTATCTTCTGATACTAGGGAGATCGATCTAGTCCACAAGATCGATTTATCTGGCCAACACGGATACACCTGTGGATGTGCATATCGGCCCCTTTGTGAAAAAGGTATCCTCCAATCTAGGAGAAATGAGTGTTGCACTGTACTATTTATTTCCTTTCTCTAGGTGTCAGATGTTTAGGTAGTTTTCCCACTACTAAATAATTTTCCACATCTACGTACCATGGTGTTTTCACGGTTACAAAAAACAAGTGTTCATCCGGAAACTGATCCTCTACTGATATTGTGTCATCCGTTCTTGGCACTCGGTAGAGGAAATCTGCCACAAGGTTTTCCTTCCTTGGTTGATCCCTTATAGTTACATCAAATTCCTGCAAAAGTAGCAACCAATGTGTCACTCTTCATTCGTAATGGGTTTATTAGCTAATTATTTAATAGCAGAGTGATCCGTATAGAGAATTACAGGGTATCTAGCTATATAGTGTTTGAATTTGTTAATAGCATAAATAACAGCTAAAAACTCCTTCTCTGTTACTGTGTAATTCACTTCAGCAGGGGTTAAGTTTTTGATAATGTAATATACAGCGTAGGGTTTCTTGTCTTCTTCTTGGCCAAGAACTGCTCCAATGGCTGTGCCTTATGCATCTGATGAAATCTGGAATGGTATATCCCAATTCAGACCTCGTAATACTGGTTCTATTGATACTAGCCGTTTTAAATCTGTAAAGGCAGTATCACATTTGTCAGTCCATATGAAATCATTGTTTCCTATTAAGGCATATAATGGTGCAGCAATCTATGAAAAATTCTTGATAAATCTACGATAATATCCAGCAAATCCTAGAAAACTACATACCTTTGTTTGAGTGCAGGGAGTAGCTAGTAAGAGAATTACCTATATTTTTTCCAGATCTACCTGAATTCCAGCTGCTGAAATGTAATGACCCAAGATCAGTTCTTCTGTCATCATCATATGGCACTTTTCGTGACTTAAACATAGGCTGGTAGCAATACATCATTCCAAAACTTTTTCCAATGTCTGTAATTCTTGTTCAAAGTCATCTTTATAGGGTGTGAAATCATCCATGTATACTTCTAATCCTTCATTTATCAAGTCTGCAAAAATATTTAGTATGGCTCTTTGGAATGTGGCAAGTGCGTTACACAATCTAAAAGGTAATACCCTGTAGGCGAATTTTCCCCACGGATAGGTAAAGGTGGTCTTATCCTGGTCTTCAAGAACAATCTGAATTTGGTTGTAGCCACTAAAGCTATCCAGGAAAGAGAAAAATTTCTTCCCTACCAGTGTATCTAGGACCTGATCAATAAATGGAAGGGGAAAGTGGTCTTTTTGTGTTGCCTTGTATAGTTCTCTATAGTCAACACATATTCGCCATTTCCCATTCTTTTTGGGAACCACAACTAATGGAGAAACCCATTTACTATCAGATATAGGATAGATAAAATTCACATCTAGCAGTTTTTGAAGCTCTTCTTTAACAATATCTTTTAGGTGAGGATTTAATCTACGCTAAGGTTTTCGAATGGTTTTTGTATCCTTTTTAGTGTAGATATGATGCATGCATAGCTGAGGGTCAATCCCTTTCATATCTGAGTAATTCCAAGCGAAATCCCCTTTATTTTTCCTAAGGACTTGAATAAGTTTCTGTTGCTGGTCATAACTCATATTACTGTTAATGTTTAGGATCTTCCCTGGCTCAATTTTGATACGTTTTCTATTATAAATAGTGGTTATTGGTATTTTTTGATCAAGGATGTCTCTAAGGGGATATTATTCAATTTCGTTGTCAATGCTTTAATCATGTGACATTTCGAACTTAATACTGTGGTAGGATGATTGATAGAAGTATTAATGACATTGTCTTCAGTTTGGTTTTTGAATTCAAGGGCATCTACCATAGTCAATGGTGACCAAATATTTTCTATTAACTATGTTGCAAGTTGCTTCCTGGTTTTCATAATAGTCAAGCTTGGCTAAGCAGGAGGGTATAAAGATAAATTTTTCACATCATTCCCCCTGGTTATAGTCATACTGCCTGTCTGGCAGCTGATATAAGCATCAGCAGTCTCTAACCAAGGCCTTCCTAATATTAAGGGATGTCAATCTAGCTGGTTACTAGGATTAATAATCAAGAAATCCACCGAGTATTCCCAAGTGTCAACAGAGACCATCACATCCTGTAATGTTTCTTCTGGTCTAATGACTGAGTAGTCAGCTAGTTCCAGTAAGGTAGTTGTTGGTTCCAAGGCTGTGATACCAAGAACATCGCAAGTTGTAGTTGTGAGAATATTAATGGCTGCCCCTGAGTCGACTAAAGCATTGGGAAAAGAACGACCATTTATCTGGACTGTGACAATGGGGTTTCCGGGATCTTCATACTTTACAGGAGTCTCTTTGCCTAGTAATAAATCAGACAAAGCCCCAACAACATGGACAGTAGGGGTTGTTTTTGTTTTCCTCACAGTATTATTTATACACAACTCTTTAATAGATTTGGCATATATTGGAATGTCTTGGATAGCCTGGAGGAGAGGGATTTTTATAAAAATATTCTTAAGTTCACCCAAAAGATCAAAGTCAAGAGATTCAATCGGGCGTGGTATCAACAATATTTCTGGGAATGGGGGGGGAAGTGGTTACGATTTTTTCAGTATTTTTTTGTCTGACTGTATCTTCCCCTTGTTTTATTTCTTGATCATCTATAGTCAGAGGCTTATTTGTGTGCGGTTCTTCCAGTTGAAAATATTTATCCTTATCTAGAGTGATTATGCATCCAGATCTCAACTTAAGCTCGTTAAATTCTTTCAACTCATCTTCAGGGTCCAGACCATCAATGATTTGTATTGACTGGTCTAGTCTGTTATTTTGATTAGGGTTAGGTTGAGCTAGAATTTGTGATCGTATATTAGATTAAGGATTATGCTGCAACGTATAAGGTGCTGGTAAATTTGGTTGAGGTAGAGGAATTGTCCCCATATGTTGGTTTGTAGATCTTTGCCAATTTGATTGCTAGTTCTGATTTTGTGAGGTGGAAGGGGACCATTGGGAGGAATAAGGGTTGTTTTTCCAAAATGGTGGTGGATAAGGGAAATTTGGCCAACTATTATTTGGATTTTACTGATTGGGCCATGGTGGCATAAAAAATTCTTGAGGTGAAAAAAAAGGTGGCTAATTCTACCATGCTACCCCTGAATATTGCTGAGAATTATATTGCGAGGAATGAAAAAATGAAGATGGCTAATTCTGATGTGCTTGCCATTGACGACGCTGGTTCAACATATATACTAGTTCCATTTCTTCTTCTGATTCCTTGAAAACTGCTTTCAATCCTGGGAGTGATGGGTGACTTTCCGTGATGTTCTCTTTAGTGCATATGGCGCATGTTCGTATCGTATATAGGGGGCATTCTTTATGACTATGCTTATCTCTACAACGAGGGCAGAAAACATCCAAATTCTATTCTGCTATAGCCTGCTTTTTCTTATCTTGCATGACATCCAATTTTTTTGCCATGGTCCCCAAGATATCAGTCTTGAAATCCTCCAACAGATTGTCGATTTCACTTCGTGTAATGCTTCCTCCTGAGGCTTTTTTGTCTCTGGATCTTGCATCACGTCCGACTGGTTTCAGTCTTGTAATGCCCCTGGAACACTTAATGCACAAATCTATAATATTGTTATAGATTTCTTGATAAATGTCACCTTTACCCATTATGTTTAATGTCTCTACCCATTGGTCTTTCATACCTCTAATCAGCGTGGTTTTTAGAACATTATCAGGAAAATTTTTGTAAGGATATTTTTGCAGATTATATTGAAAACGCTCTACATATTATTCCAGATTCTCACTAGGCTTAGCTACCATTTGAAAATTTTCATCTTTTAATTCTCTAGTTTGGCAATAATCTTGATATTTTTTAAGGAAAGATGTTTTCATTTGGTCCCAATCATTGATGGTGCCTCCACTGAGTCCCATGAACCAACGCAGAGCTGCTCCCTTCAAAGTAGAGGGGAATAGCTTTAGCTTCTGGGGGTCAGTAGTGTAATCATAACCCCTGCATAAAACATCAAACTCAACAAGAAATGCATCGATATCTTCTAAATTTAGCCCATGAAAGGTAGGAATATTCTGTAATGGGATAGCCTTCATGGGGGCATTGACAGTTTTGTCAACAATAGGGTATTGCAATGTAGAATTTTGAGGTTGTTGGTTATGAGCCATTTGGTCAAAAATATGCCAGTATTCTTCAGGGATCTCCAGAGCTAGAGAGTTATTCCTAGGATATCTATAAGAGATGGAATAGTTCAAACAACACTACCTTGATCTGGGATACTAGGTGTCCTTTGTTCAGTCACTACTTCAGTAGATCTAGGTTCTGATAATTTAATTTCAAAACTTCCTGTTTCTCCTTCTCCTTCACGGAGGTTGCAAGAGTTTCCTTCTTGTGAAGGGTGAGTTTGTGAATTCTCAGTATCTTGAAAACTCTGTTCTATCCCTTCAGTCTTACTGTGAATATTAGCTTTAGCTAGAGGTGGTGGTCCTGCAGCTTGAAGGGAGTCAATAGGACGTCTGGCAGCAACAATTCAGGGTCCTACAGATGACTGAGACTCAGCTTTTCTTAAGATTTCATCGATAAAACTTGATCATCCAAGGGTCACCGGTCCCTTAGGTTTTTCAGGTTAAGAAGGAGGAATTTTGTCTTTTTGAGGTCCTTCCCTCTTATTCATAGATGCAGTAATAAAAAAATTCATCCCTAATTTAAATTCTCATGCAATTCTACTAGAAAAAAAGTAGATGAGCGAGCATTTTACTCGTTCTTTACGTAGGTTCTTACCTTCCGTTTTTAATATCCAGTTCTCCCTTAGCAGAAAAAACATCAATTAAACATTACTTAGAGTAGCAATGCACTCCCTGGAAACGACACCAAAATGTTCGATGCTAAAGGGTGTATTTAAAAACTCCTAATTTGCTTACATTAATTATCAACCAGGGTAAGTCCTTTTATTTCAAGTGTGTACACAGTATGTGCAAGCTTATTCATACAAGGAGTAATGCTAAAGCCAATCCCTGAATACAGATGCAATCATAAATCTGAAGCTTTAAAGAAAGTAATTCATCTATGCATTATAATTGAAAACTATGATTCATTCTTTAATTCAAATAATTCAATCAACCGAGAGCACTAAAATATTAACTGAGCTCTTTTAGCTAGATCTAAACTATCGAACGCAAGGAAAGTAATGGAAATAATAGTTTAAGATTTAAGTAATCAAAACCAATTCTGTTAACAAACAACTGATAAATTGGAAATACGCACGTATAGGAACAAATACAGAAATCTAATACCATCAAAAGCAATTCACCGTAAAGCAGAAAAGAATAATATACTTGCAGTAAATGGAAAGGTATAGCACAAAGAATAGCAATGAAATTCACTAGAGACTAGGCCCTTAGCCGCTAGCGAACATTTCTTAGTTACTCCAGAACAATCGAATGAACAACAACACAGCTATGTATTAATCATCGGAATCATTGCAATACAAGTCTGTCTTCTAGAACTATGTTCTGTTCATTATCAAATGATACATAAATGAAAGATACACAACATAATACATGATACAGTCAGATTTACATTCTCCGCTTTCTCCTATATCATCATATCATTCCACCGTCTTCATATTCTTCTCATTCTTTTATAACTAAGGAAAAGTCTAATGCGATCCCTCAAGATCAGGGGATCTTGAGGGATTCACAACAAATTACTATTCCGAATAGTTGGTCTTTCTTCTTTGATTCGTTTCCTGATTTGGCCACGCCTTCTTTTCCCTCGATTAGATCCTGTTGTTCCTTTTTGGGAACATCTATTGTTTTATCTGCTATTTTCATGATAAAATCAATGGGAATTAGTTTAGACGGTTAAACCATATCAAGACTATTTCATTCATTTTTTATCAAAATCCATTCATGATATTATTATATTGTAGCACGAAAATGGATGAAGAAGAGGAGAAAGGACAGTATTTGAGAGTAAATACATACCTATTAAAGAAGTGCCACATGAAACTAAGCAAGTTGTTAACAAGGTAACAATTACTCACAAACTTAGATATCAATCCTTTTCTTCCTTTTCGTCCTGTTTTATGTGATGAATGGGTTCCATTTTCTTTTCTTTTCTGCAAAAAAATACTTGAAAATTAATGTTTAATGCTAAATTTTTTATTAATTGTACCTAATGATCGAAAACTTCAATGAATACATATTACATTTGAAGCACGTTGTTGTTGAGATGGCTCCTCCCACGATGCAATTTTTTCCATTTCTTTGACCATATCCTTGTACACCTTTTTGGACATTCCTACTGGCATATTTCTAATATCAGCTCGTTCATCTTTTGAGATTTTCATAATCTTCCTAAAAATGTAACATGACAATAAACTATTTAATTTTTATATTGATATATGAAAAGTAAGTATAACAAAAGTGATATTTATAAATAATTATAGACAAACATCTAAAGGAATATTACTTTTTCATTCCTTCTTTTTTGTTGTTGTACGTTTTTGCTATTAAAATTCTGACATATCTCATTGACCAATTCTCTCGAAACTCTTCCTGTAGTTTACATAAAATCTGGTTCTTGGAATCATTGGATTGGTTTTTGCATTGTAAGTGGAAAGAACGTCTATACATTCGTTCCACTAGATCCCTCAAACATTTGTAAAAGTTTTTCCCCCTTTCGTTAACCTCCAACACCACTCCAGATGAGCTAAGGAGCAATTCATTTTCATTTGCATGTTCTATTGTTTTTCTTTTCTCATAAAAACATTCCTTTTCTAAGTTGTTGGTCCCTGTAGAACATTAAATAGATGTGAATTAATAGACTATTTAACACATGTTATCTAATAATTTGAAGCATATTATTAATGAAAATAAAATAAAAAAAACTCATATTGGATCGATATTATTTTTCACTCACCTGATTCATCCTTTTGAATTTTTTCCACCAAGATTTTATGCTCTTCTGGTCCTAGATTAGAAATAATATTATCGATATTCGTCATTTTGTGGCTCTGCATGATACACAGTAAACAATACATGTTAGTTAAACTTACATATAGTTAAAAAATAATATTTTTTTGAAAGAATTTACAAAGAACTTGCCTTTTTTGCTTTTCTTGATGTGTCATGAGTATTTTTTTTACTTGATCTCTTGTCAGTCATTTCTTTATCAATCTGAAACCTATACCATATCATTCATTAATATATTTATAAATAAATTGTCAAATTTTCAGGTAAAAAATAAATCTCAAGAAACCGGCGTGCCATTCATTTTGTACGCATCGATGTCGGTGCGTGGGGGTATTGTAAACGCATTGCACAAATAGCATAATAGACTGTATGGTGCATGAGGGTATTATAAATGCACTGGAAAAACAATGTAATAGACCGTACGGTGCTATCCTCGTAACATAGAGCACCGGTGCCCTATTTTAGATATGGCCCACTGATTTAAAAAAAATTGTTTTTAAATTTTTTATTACACAGTACTTGCACGGTGCGCTTGGTTACATAGGACGCACCGATAAAAAAATCCATTTTTTTCAAAAATTTACGCAAGGGCCGAATGGATTGAGATTTGACTATGAAAGTTGTCCCTTGGGTTGGATGTCAATCTAAAATGAAAAGCCCTAATTCTGAAATCACAGAAACAGGGAGAAGAAAGGGAAAAAACAAAAAAAAATGAAGGGTTTAGGGTAAAAATGGATAAAACTACAGAAAAAGTAAAAAAAACAATCAAATTTAATCATGAGATGGTTTGAAATTCGATGATACAGGGTTTGAATCAACAGAGGTTTGGTTTCTGATTGTTTGAATACTTATGTTCGAACGTATTTCGCTGCTCCATAGTGCTCTCATGCTCTCTTGCTCTAGGTATGTCTCCTGCAAATATCTGGCTGAAAATTTTAGCAAAAATAATGAAATAATGAAAAGTGTTTAGTATTTAAAGAATTATTTTATGAAATTATATTTTTGAAAATATCTTGCTGCCCATTTTTCAATTTTCCTATTTTTTTTCACTTAAAGAAAATAGAGTTGCGTTTTTTTTATTTGTGTTTATTCGTCATCGATGCGTCACTTAATAGAACTGCATCGGTGCATCCATTTGTAACACGACACCGGTGTGTAGTAACTAAAACACCTCGGTGTGGTTATATGTACAATAGCACTGATTTGCGGTTAAGGCACCGAAATTACTTTTAGGTGTGTACACCAAAATTTAAAAAACTCCAACCATAGAAATTGAGAATTAGAATTAGAATTGAGAATTAGAATTGGATAAATTCTTGATGGAAATAACTATTCTTCCAATGCATTTTGTTAATTGCAGGAGCTCCCTACTGATTATGTGGAGAGAATTCAATGTGGAGTGTGTGAAGATGCAATACTACAGGGCCCATGTGGGAAATTGTGGCATGTGAACTTGTGCTATGCTAAGGCGTGGGCATTTTTCACAAATGGTTGGGAAAGTTTTTTTTCTGAGCAGTTTATTGAAGTTGGCGATATTTTAGTTTTTAGACATGTTGGAAATGTACATTTTTCTGTGAAAATATTTGGGCCATTTCTTTTCGAAACTACACCCCTTCTTCTTTCAGAAAAAGAAACTTGAACCTCTCCATAACCTGCAACAAGAAAAGGTGCCCCATGATTTTCTTGTTGACCCATGATCTACTTGCTCATTTGTAAGTTCCTCCTCCATATTGGCATCCAATTTCCTCTTTTCTCCTTTTTTCTTTCTATCTTGATCTTAACAAAATTTATACATTCTATGTTTTATGATAAAATGACCTTGAATGTTCTAGGAGCTATGACAACGAGTCCTTCATTCCGCATTTGTTAGTAGAAGAAGACCAATTTTCAACTAGACGATGCAGTTATTACATGTGGAGGCAATGGTTTCCCGTAGAAAATGAGTATAGGGTTGAGTAGAGGAAAGACATTGCAAAATAGGCTATTAAATTAGCTTTTCCAATGGGAAACCGATTTGCAGGTGGAAATATGGTAGTTGTAGGTACCTATGTTTTTCGTCCCACAGAAATGGTCACTGGATTTCCAATTATAATACAAGCAGAATTTTTACTGGTTTCATCCACAGGACCATAGCTCAGACAAGTTAGATATGCCACTCAAGTTCAATTGAAAGCTGAAGTTGTGATTTTATGCGACGTCAGATTTGTCAGTAAAAGTTTATATAAGCCAATAGAAGCTCGAACAATACTCCCACCTGGTTTTAAACACATTCGGGAGAATATTTCCCTTCATGGGATCTACCAACCCGATCAACAACGTCAATTGATCTTTCTTTTTTGTCCTTAAGGGAATGAGAATCCTTCCCTTCATGGTGCCTCTTGGATTTATCGACTGCCTCAATTGATCTTTCTCTACTGTCCAATATTTCCCTGCCGTCCTCAACCAAATGCTCTCTACCAGTCTCAACCTGTAATCCTTTTCTTCTTTTGTACTATGTCGAGCTCTATAGTCATCTACATCCCTACAATCGTATTTTTCTATCTTTCTGTTTGAATCACTCATTTTATTTGCTATAAACTTCATAGCTGAAATTCGAACTCTCGTCTTTTCAAACCCTCATCTCCTCAGAAAAAATCTTGCCCATGATTTGAACCCTCCGCTGCTCCAATACCGCACTTTACATAATAACCCTTTTCAGGTGCGCGAGGTTTAATAGGCACATTGGTGCGGTTTCGTAAGATTGAGGTTTATGTTTTGGCGTGGTTTTTTATGACGCATCATTGTGAAAGAGTTGTGAAGCATCGGTGCGTCTTAGTACTAAGACACACTGGTGCGTGTTAGGATGATAAGCGCACTGGATGAAAAACAAGGAATCTTCGCTAGAAATGGTGTACTGTATAAAGTTTTTTTTTTTGGTTTTTAAGATCATAATAAAATAATGATAATTCTAAAGTACATGAATTTATTTTCATTATTTTCTAAACTTTATTATGTTACAAAAATTCATATTATTCTAGATTTATTATTTTACAATTATTTACAAATTTAAATATTTTAATATTTTAATAAAAATCATTTCACATTAATACAATTAAAATTTTACAAATATTTTACATACAATTACAATTACAATTACAATTTTACAATTACGATTAGAATTACAATTACAATTTTAATTTACTGCATAATTACATTTATAATTAAAGTTTTATAATTACAATCATTTCATAGTAATACAATTAAAATTTTACAAATATTTTATATACAATTAGAATTAGAATTAGAATTACATTTACAATTACAATTACAATTTACAAATATTTTACATACAATTACAATTAAAATTACAATTACAAATACAATTACAATTTTAAAATTTTACATACAATTACAATTACAATTACAATTAAAATTAATATACAGTCATTTCACAATAAATTAAATATTACAATTACATTAAAAATTTTACATTAAATATTTTACATACAATTACAGTTAAAATTACAATTACAAATACACATACAATTTTACAATTTTACATACAATTTAAATTTCAATTTCAATTACAATCACGGCATAATATTTAATAAATATCATGGTCATTTAATATTAAATTAATTAATAAACATCACGATCATGATAACCATCGTACACACTCATATTCGACTAAAAAGCACATTCAAATTCACTAACATCATCATCATCATGATCATCTAACAAAACACAATTAGCATTGTATAACATCATCACAACACAAACATCAAATATACATCTCATGTCAAATAAATCATGCTATCGCAATCTATCTGCAAGCTACACATTAAATGAGCATATCTAACATGACCTAACAATATACACATCATGATGATCACCAACATGTAAATTAAGTACAAATGCAACATGAACATAAAATACATGGACCATATATATATGTGTGTGTGTGTGTGATTAAATAATGTTAAAAATATACAACTATAATATAAATGCCATGGATCAGCTGGTGGTACGACATCAATAGCAGTACTAGTTGAGGCTTGCTCAGTCAATGGTGCAGCCTCGACAGTCGATGGTCCAACCTGCTCATGATCATGAGTACTAATGGATGCTACAGGTTGCTGACTAGACGTGGCCGATGGTCCAGCCTCATCTCCATGATGACTGCTGCTAGATGCTAGTGGAGGCTCATGCTCATCTGGCGCGGCGTGAGGCGAACGATCATGAGATGATGAGTCACTCCTCGTGAACTTTACATCATGTGTTGCATCTCGACCACACATATAACATGCAACAATCCTCCTTAGCTGCGTAACTAAGGTCATAGCTCCTACGACATGTTGCATCAGGCTATACATGTCACACTTCATGCCTCTCCACATCTGTAATAGCTTATCATCAGCCTGTATGTATCTTTAATGAGTGGGTCTGATGCCCGCCTCAATAATCAATGCATTGAGTTGGTCACCCAACTCCATCCTGTATCTAGTATCAAGTCGACCGTGCCTAGCAAAAGGTGGTATTGACGCACCAGTAGGAGCATGTCTCTCTTCACCAGCCTCCCGATGATCCTCGGAAATCTAGCATGCCCTGATCATCATCAGGATCCACACCTGGATCATGTGGTGGTGTTGGCATGTCCTCGCCATCAAAAGAGCCAATGTCTGTAAAATATATACAAGTACACAACAAAAATTAGAAAATTTCATTACACAATTTAATAAAAACAAATTAAAGAACATGTTAGAATAAATTTAAATAAAACATTAATATTACCTCTATCATTTGGCGGCTCATCATCTGTGAAGAGGATGTTGGCACACCCTCGCCAATCCAATCCAACATAAGGACAGGGGGCCATAATGAAGGGATGTAGCTCTTCAACACTGGCTAGCAACTCTAGTGCATCATGCAATATCCTGGTTGGAAACATAGTCTCACCCCTCTTGGGCATCATCTGCCCCCACATGTGCATCTGTGCCTCAAACATCGGCCTACGAGGTTTCCGAACAGAAGTAGGCCTCATCTCTAGAAACCTCTGAAAAAATATAAAAAAAATCTCTGCAGAAAAAGGGAATTTGACCCTCCCTTATGCGTAAGCACGACGTCTATCTAATGCTATACAAAACTGCCACAAAAAAATGGCAGACCACCTGACAAGTCGTGGCTACTCTACTAAATAATCAACATAATATAGAAGCAAGCAACTAATGTGTTGCCCATCATTGGTGTTGTGTGAAATGGTTGAAATGAGAAGTGAGAGGCACTGCACCTCCTCACTACCAAATGCACCAATATGTAACTAACCTCTAGCGACCTGAAAATCTGTAGGAGACAGTAGTTATGCTCCAATGTATCTCTAGGAGTAAAATAACTAACTCCCCGCTACAAAACTAGCTGGAACCTCTGGGAATGAGGGAAAATCCACCCCTCTCCTTGATAGCCCTGTAATGAAATATATATCCTCCTCAGTGGGTCTGTACCACAAGTTAGGACCAACCTGGAAAGCCTGTCGGTGGGCATTCCACCTGGAGATAAGATGTCTCAAAAACACAGCATGGGCCTTTAGGGAAGTAGCCTTCTCATAGAACTTGAGGAGGCCTACCTGCCTTAGCAGCCCCTTAGAAGCTCCTGTAATAGGGTGAGGGTAAACATCTCTCTCCCTCTCTCGTGCCTCCCACAGGTGAACCATGTCATACTGCTCCGCCTGTTGTTGCTGTTGTTCCCCCTCTTCTCTCTGAATAATTGACATATTAAATAATTTTTTTTATTAAAAGAGACATGTATTTAGGAATATACATATATAATTTTTTTTGGGAAAAAAAAATTAACCAGTCGGTGCACCACAAAAAACAGTCATGCACCGGTTCCAGTGCGTTGTTTGTTTGTCGTGCATTAGGGGCGTGCCCCAGATGACATTCAACGCATTGTATGCGGTGCACCTGAAAATTTTTAAAGCACCGTTGACTATGTATGGTGTCAGAAGAGCGGTGCGCTGACTAAAATATATGCCCTGACGCATATAGTTGTGTCAGCGCACCAACTTCCTGACTAATTACATACTCAACGGTGCGGTATTTTACTAGGCCACATCGTTGACCCTATCGGAATGCCGAATGTGGTGCATTGATAGACACCGAGGCGGATATTTCTGTCAATGGACCGTGTTGCTGCTATTCCACATGGTCAATAGTGCGGCTGGCTAAATGACCACACCACACTTTTTTTAAATTTAAAAATATTGCAGTGCACCTTTCGATACTGCCCCAAAAATGGTACGGATATCATTAGCACCAATTGTGGTGCAGCCTATAAATTTTATAGCCAGCACCACTTACCGGTGTGAGCTGAATGCCTTGTGTGCACTGCACGAAAAATATTGTTTTTCTTTTAAATGGTCCATTTTAAGGTTATTTGAAATTCTAATCTGCTAAAAAGCTTAATTATGGAAAAACAAGAAAAATACCTATACATTTCATTGTCGAGGAGACATATTGGCTGTAGAATTTGTAAAAGAAAATTTTCCCACTTTTTTTCAAAATGCAAGCTGGAGATTGGTGGGCAATTCACAGTATTATTGCATGCAATGGGTGCAATGGGAGCACCAATGTCAGGGTGGCTCAGACAAGGATAAATTGCACCGGTGCTTGAGAGCTCTAGAGCATTGAGAAAAGTGAAAAATGCAGTTTTTTGGCCGTAATTTGTTTTTTTATTTAACCCTATTCCAGTGTGTAGGGTTTTATAGGTGCATTGATGCTATTTCTTATGAACACATCGATCGATTTCTATTTTTTCACAGTGTTTTATGATGCACCGGTGCGATTTCTTAATACCGCATCGGGCAGTTTCTGTTTTGGCACAGTGTTTTATGATGCACCGTCATGGAAAAATTGCAAATCACCGATGCTCTACAGTAATACGATGCACCGAGTGGGTGTGTACGGAGCGCACAGTGTCTGGTGTGCAAGTGTTTTGTGTGCACCGGTGTTTTCTCTTGTAGAGCGCATCGATGCGATTTTGGATGATAAGTGCATCGAGCAGAAAACATTCACAAAACCCTCTTCCCACCAACCTCCTCTAGTAACCTCTGCTAGAAACATATGTATGGGGTATTTTTATAAGGGGTTCCTCAAAAACATCTGCTGGAGGGTCTTTTCCTTGTAGTGATGCCAAAGAGGATGTATGATCCAAATGATGTAATTAAAAATCACATCACAAAACTCAAAATGAAGCCTTTTGTAAAGGAAATAGATGGATTTGATGATTTGTTTGAAGGCATGGAATTTTTTTTAGATATAATTAAGTTTTCATCCATTCAACTTAGCCAAGATGTTTTGGAAGCCTTCGAAATATACAGAAATAAGAGACTGGAGAGAGTTCCTCTCAATTTGTTAACTATTGAAGATGTCAACAGACCTACTCCAAGTATCATCTTGGATAATGAAACAAAATACATGTCTAAGGATGAGTCAAGACAATCAGAGCATCAATCTCACAATTCGGATCATTCTAAAAATGAATCCAAATCTAGAAAGGATAGCCTAGAGAAGATAATTGATCAAGTAATCAAAGAGATAGAGATGCAAGAAAAAATATAAGGTAATGGAACAAAGTCAACTTCTCAATAACTTTAGCACATTCACGACACACTTGATTAGTTAGAAATGGCCCAAACGAATAATTTCAGTAGTGAATGGGATGAGTTTTATGAAGAAATTAAAACTCCTAAAGCCAATCCCAATGTTGATCAAGTAACTAGTTTTCAAACACCTGAACATTCCTAGAAGATAGTGGAAACTATTAATCCAATACAACAAATTCTAGAGACTTATGATTGAGAGAGCATAATAGCCTACCCAACAAAACAAATAGTTTTCCAAGTTAAATAAATTTCATTTCTAGATATCTTCTACAGTCCTAGTTATAAGGTTGTAGTCAAGAGAAATAAAAGGAGAAGAACTGATGAAACAGTATCAAACCTCACAGATGAATCTGTTGATTTTTTATGGAAGGATTCCTTATCTGATCCTACTGAACATTTAGCTAAATTATCACAGTATGCAGGGGCATATGCTACTGCCACTGTTGATAAAGCTACTAAGGTTAAAATGTTGTTGAAGCAGAAGGAAGACAGAATAAAAGAACTAGAGAGACTGTTAGATCAAGAAAGGTCTAATTCCAGCGAGAAAATGAAATCAAATATGGCCCAATTTCAAAAGGATTTTGGAAAGCTTAAATTACAGCATCAAGCAAAGATCGCTGAGAAACAATCACAAATGGAAGCAGCAATGACCATATTACAAACCCAACCAAAATTAGAGTAATTCATCAAGGAAGCATTGGATGTAAATGCTAAGTTAAAGCAACAAAAAAAATTATTTTTCCTACAAGCTTCTATTATTGACTCTTATTGTGACTCAAAGGAAATATTGATCCATCAAGTAGCTATCCAGAAACTTGAATGTGAGAAATTTGAGAAGAAAATAAGCTAACATATTCAATGGCAAGAATCAAACTTAGGAAAAGAAGCTAATCTACCCCAGGTAGATAAGTTTCATAAGGAGATCCTATTCAAGGATTCAGAAGCACAAATAAAGCAGGGAGAGAAAGCAACAGCTAAAGCCTCAAGATTATCAAAAGAATTATTGAATCTGTATGTGAAAATTTGGTGAAAGAAAAATTTATCAAAGAGTACACATCTGAAGTGTTCTTAGAAATAAAATAGTTAAGATCACAATGGCAGCAAAAGGCAGATACATAGGATGAAATAATTAGAAAGGTAAATAAGTTTAAATAATTAAAAAGGTAAATAAGTTTGATCAAGAAAATTATTGGAATTTTCTGATTAAACCTTATCATCAATATCAGATCCTGCAGTCTTTAACAGATTCAACAAGAATATCACAACCAGTACTTTCAAATTCAATATTCAAGGGATAGGTCAGATTGAGGATTTCGCGGCCAACTCTGTTCAAGCCCATGCTTGATATTTGTCAACTTCGTGACCAGCTCTAAAAATAAAGGGCAGAATTCATAAATCAATATTGCTACTTTACTTTCCTAGATTGTAGTTTAAGTTAGTCTTACGAGGATGGTTGTTTGAAACCTCCTCTCTATTTCTATAATAATCTATCTTAGAACATAGTTAGTTTAGTATTTAAATCCCTCTCATGCGTTTAGAGAAGGGTCCAGAAATTTGTCAAATTTTTTTGCAAAGAATGCACTACTGTAAGTTTGTGAATTCTTTGATGAATTAATGGAACACATCTGTTACCTTTTTACAATTAAAGTTGTTTAACTGATGTTTCACTACTATACTCTTTAAATTTCTTGAAAGTGAAGAGGAGCAGATCAATTACTGTCAGTTTACATGAGTATAAATTCATACATATGGTACATTTATTCACTTGTATTAAGTCTTGATTTATAGATTGACAGTCACCTTTTTATTGCATTATATATTTGAAATGTTATTATAGATGAATGTTACATGCATTTTTTTCTAATATTTGTCTGTGATTTCTTATTGAATGTATACTCACACATATGAATGCGATATATTTTTCACAATTCTTCTAGTCAACTACTTTGTTAGAATAATACTCTTACATAATTTTCATCTCTTTCAACTGTTAAATGATCTATATTACTAATAGTTGAAGGATATCTCGTTAGATCACATAAAGGAAGAAACACCCTGGGTATATAGTAGAATAAATAGTTTAGATAGATGCATATGATCGATTAAAATCATTCTCCATTTTCATAATCACAACATGCTCAAAATCATCCTTATTGGGAAACTGGTCCCATCATTCCCAGTCGGAGACACTACACCAAACGGAAAAGGAGCTGCTTTAAGGTCCAGACCGGGTGGTTTTCCCCCATGTTTCGGCAGTGGAATTTTGAGGCCTCAACAGACTCATAAGAAATAAGTGTGAAGGAAATTAAATGAATGAGACTACAAAGAACAACAAAAATCAAACCCATTGGGACTCCCGAGTGGAGTCATCAATATTGTTTTATAGTAATATTCCTTTGTGGTAACATACTAATTTTTACCCACAACATTGCCTAAGACCTATAACATATGGTGTACTAGAGAACTACTTGAAGACAAAATAACAAAAATGCATCCATGATTAAAATAAATTTTATATTGGAATTTGGATGCTTGATTCCCTAGTTACTTTGGTTCCCTGAGGTATTTTTCCTTGGATTTTTTGCACCTTTAACCTGTAAACAAATAAAATATACCACTAGATTTTTCTTCTTGAAAACTATGTTAGCATTACTATTAAAAGTAAACTATAAACATATGCTCACAATTATGTGAATAACACATGTAAGTGGTGGGGAGAGAGTTTTATTTCTCTTTAAATCAATAGAATTTACGATGCTATGTTCCTTGTAAGCCTTTCCCCTAGCTCCTCCTCTAACCATAGCTCACAATCAAGATTCATCGTTTATTGTAACTTATCACAAGGAGAACTAGGTTCTCATTCTCGTATCAAGTACCTATATTTTAATTCCCTCTAGTTGCTCCATGGAGAGAATGGGTTTTATAGATGAGTTTCAAGAGTGATCAAATCTATCTAGACACCTTTTTGACCATGCATGATATGGTCCTTTCATCCTCCTCTTCAAATTTTGATCATTTGTTTCATTTTCCACCCTTATCCATTCGATCTATTAACACTTGCCTCTTCAACTATATTTTTATTAGGTATTGGAGTGTCGAAACTCTCATCGCTAGAACATCTATGGAATTACAACTCTCCTTGATAGTGTACCGAGAGAAATGAATAAGAAAAAATGGTTTTCACTTAGGGTTTCCATAGAAATTTTCTTACATTTTAAGATTCATTTTTAGTTGTTTCCATAGTAGACCTAAGGGGGTGTAATTTTGAGCTATAACAGTAGGCCCTACACATATTTCTATAGTTGCACCACCATATCCAAATTATCCTTGTTTTCATTAATGAAGTGACCAACCATCTCTTGATTTGTGCTTCAGGAATCCTAGCTAAGCTGTCAAAGTTGACACCCCATGAGACTTTAATAACATCCAATTATTATTTCAATACAAATTTATGGATCATCATAAAGTACATAATCATTTATCAACCTCATAAGTCTTCAACAACATTAACAATTTAATATCTCTGAGTTTAGGATTCTATTATGTGATCCATTTTTATATAATACTTCCAAATCCATCACATTATGTTTTTGAGATGATGTTTCAGGCCAACGAGTGCAGCTTATCATGAAGACACTTGTTGGCTCGAAAAAATCAACTCAAAAACATAATGTTATGGATCCAGAAGTATTATATGCAAAATGTTAATGGCTTTGAGGAAGGCATTATTATCCTATAGTCATCCATACTCAAACACTCTATGATAACATCCTCGTGATGAGACATTCTTTCTAACTTGAAACATCAACTCAAAAACATAGTGTGATGGATCGAGAAGTATTATATCAAAACTTTAATGGATTTGAGGAATAAATTACTCTTATGGTCGTCAATACCCGAACACTCTATGATATCATCCTATAACATTCTTAATCTTACAAACCAACATACATTGATATTTAACTGCTTCTTTATAGACCCCTTTGGTTCTCTAGAACATTTGCCCACAACATTGGTTTTTCAATGAAGGCAACAAAATCATTATTTGGAAAAAAATTCATCATGCAAAAAAGATATTTCTAAATATTCAAAGAAGTGGTGTGGATTATATGACACTGTTCAAATGAAGGAACCTCCCATCATTTTTAATCCTTTTCCCTTTAGGGAGACCTTTTGGTTTCTTCAGAACATAGTCACAGTATTGGTTTTCGTAATGAAGGTAACAAAATCATTATTTGAAAAAATTTGATCATGCAAAAGATATTTCCTTAAATATTCAGTAAGTGGGTGGATTATGTGAGAAAATTTTCTCAAATGAAGTGAAACCTCCCATGCTTCTTGTTACACCATTTTTTGGTCATCTAACTTTTCATCATTAGATGGACCCAAGTACACCATGTAAGACCAGTTTTACCCCAAGTAAAACTGCTTTCACTATGATTAATTAGGAAACCCCAAAAGGAATAATTAATTAAACCATAATTTAATTATTATTCCCAGTCATGTTTAACCCAAAAACAAAGAAATTAATGAGATAAACCCATGGTTATCTTATTATTTTCTAGGAATAATTATTTAAATAATATTCCTTGTTAAATATGACCAAATCAACCACCATTAATCAAATAAATCATTATTTATTTGATTATATCCCAACCATTTCCTTAAAAAGATAAATAAATCATTTATTTATTTATTTTTCACTAATCAAGGGATTTGACCCAAGTCAAACACCCTTTCCCTCCAACAAATAATAATAAAATATTCCATAGAGGTGGATCTAGATGTGATTAACATTGTTTTAATCATGCACCAAGATCTAGAAGGACCCAATATTTTGTTATAAATAGGAGGGTTTTCCCCATCATTCTTCACCTTTTGTTGCATACTAGATCACTCTGGATCTATACACTCGGTCTCATTTTTTGCCATTGTTGCTCCCATTGAGCTCTACCTTCTACATTGGGTTTTCTACATCTACAAGAGAGAAAAAGCTTAGATCTGAAGTGCTGAGGACTACAAAGAACCCATCCCATTGAGGAGATTTGGATACACCTTCTTGTTTCCTCCCAGGTGCCCTGTAATATAAAAATTCATTCAAAAATCGTGTTCTTGTCTTGTCTGTTGGATGCATGGAGCAAACTCTTTGCTTTACTGCTTAATATCTTTCCATTTATAGATCTGTTTGTTGCAGCACTTTAACTACTAATTGCAGATCTGAAGATGTTTTGCAGCCATTATTGTTGTTAGGGCTATTAGTTATGCGTAGCTAAAGTGGGTCTTTTTCGTACACTTCGACAAGGAATTCATACTAACAAATGGCGACTCCACACGGGTTTTAAATTACGACCGCTGTCGTTTTTCATATTCCTGCATATCCAGCTACTTCAGGCCCTAGGGCTTCTTTTCAGCTGTTTAGTTTTTCTCTTTTCATGTCATTTTTTTTCACATAAAACCCTAAAAACCTAAAATTTCTAACTTCCGTGTGTTTCTGGCCCTATTGCGCAGGTAAGCGACACCAGCCGCACCTGAGACGGCAATTTTTCAGAAAATCTGCCGCCGAAACAGCCGGAACGGGGGGGTCGCACCTTTTGGCCCAAAACCTGCGACCTGGACGCACCTTTTGGCCTATTTCCTGTGACCTCAACTCAGATCAGGTCAGAACCTGCGACCTGCCCTTTTTTCAGCCTTTTTTCTGTAATTTTTCTGGGTTCTGCTGCAGCCTCTGCCAGGGTTTTCCAGCCTCTGTCTCAGCCCGCCTTGACCAAGATCTGATCTGTTTTTACTCATCTAAGTGGGAACCTAGCCCCTTAGGGCTTTAGTACGCTTCCCTTTTTGTGGAAGAAGTTTCGGTTACAGACCAAGTTTATTTCGGAGCGGCCCCTCTGTTCCGGATCTGTGACCTCACTTCCGGATCCATTGAAATCTAAATACGACTCTTTCTTTCCATCCTCTTGTTGTTTTGTTGGACCTCTAAGGAAGCTGCCTTGCCCCCCCGGTTTTTCTTTGGTTTCCTTTTTCCGGCCACCTTACATCTTGTCTCTTGTTTCGTGATACGCACCTGCAGCTTTATCCTCCGGATCTCTGTCCCCTTTGACCCTAGATCTGTTGAGCTTCGTTTGTGTGTGTTTACATAGTTTTTCCCTTTCTTTTCAGCATAGTTTTGAGAGACCCACTTTCTTGGGTTTGATAGATGCATATGTAGTTGTTATTTTTCTGTTATTTCAGCATTTTTATTCTGTTCTCTGTAGGTTTATTTTCAGCTACGTTGCACACTTTTTTGCTCTCAACAACGGAAAGGGTTTAAAAATTAAGATTAACGCACACCACACACTGACCCTAAGTGAAGAAGCGCCTGGTTTACACCGCCTGGCAAAGACTCTAAAATCGGTGTCCATGCACACCTTCGCCCTTCGACCTTCGCTATTTCGTACGCCCTGCTGCCCTTGTCGGGTTTCCTTCTTCCATCCGCCTGCTTCCGGGCGCCTTTCCGAGAGACTTCTTGGCCTTCATCCTCGAGTTCCGGTTGATCGACTGCTCCGCACCGCCGTCGTCGGCAGTCCCACCTTCGGTCGCCTCGACTCCTCCTGCGGTCTCGGGTCCCCCTTCTCCCTTGGGTTCTCCCCCTTTTACCTTCACCATGTCTGGACGAGGGCCTAACGTAGCGGTTCTCCCGGCCCCAATGCGGCCCTACTACTAGCGGGCGTCACAACCACTGTAGGCCCTTTGTCTTTCTTGACCCGGTGAGCCTCGACCTCACGTTCCATCAGTTGATCAATGACCCCATTCACCATAATGCTAATTGGCCTGCTATGCCAACCAAGCTCCCCTCCGACATCCCTAAGTTTGAGGGCCTTAATGGCGAAGATCCAACCAATCATGTCCGATATTTCCACATGTGGTTTTCCTCCAATTCCATTACCGATGACTCCATCCATCTTCGTTTGTTCCAACGCACACTTATCGGCGAAGCTTCTAAATGGTATGTCGAACAAGCCACCTCTACCCATACCACCTTTGGGACTCTTGCCCAAGCCTTTTTGTCGTACTTAGAAGCTCCCTCTCCGATACGACAACGAGTACCCGGGCTCTTGACTTCATTTTAAGCAATCCTCTTCCACACGCCTTTACTTGCCCATGTTGGGGAATGGCGGCAGAGAACGGAGCTTGTGTGGGGCCCCCTCCCTTTGAAGATCGGGTTCCTTAATTTGGTTCCTTCGCACCTCCCATCTCCCATCGGCAAAATGTCGCCTCTCACTTTCCTCAGTACGGAAAGGCACGCCCTCCCAAACCAAGCTGGAAATATGACAGTCTGCGCTCAATACGGTTGTGGATATGCGTTCTCACCTGACATGTGACCTCCCCCGGCCCGGTGGCGCTAACGCCCGGGGGGCATCTCATTCCGCTGACGGTATTGTTGGATCTCTTTCCCACCCCTCTGCTCACCCTCCTATGATCCATGGCCCTCCTCAGGGAGGGGCCAGCACCTCTAGCACTCTGCCCCCTCCCGGCAACATGTATCCAGGATACGGCATGCCTCCTCCTTTTGCCCAACCTCCTGCTTGCCTCAATGCTGCCCAACCCAACCCTTACTTTTATCCGCAGCCTGGTGCGCCAGCTCCCCCAGCATATGCGTTTCCGCCTCCCTTGCCTCTCTACCTGCGACGACCCTTACAACCCCTCCAGGCCCGTGTTGCACGGCGGGGGGAGGGTGCGTTTATTCTCCCTTCTTTGAAAGGGCGGAGGAAACCGGAACCCTGCCTTGCCGTGTAGAACCCTCTATTAGTGTGGACCTAACACTGTGACAGGCCCTCAGGGCATCCCGCCCA
>JAXQQM020064927.1:0-62839 GCA_034641835.2 Pinus albicaulis | reverse complement strand
TAACAATAATAATTTAAGGGCACAATAATAACAATATGGGGGTTACAGGGGTACAATAATAACAATAAGGGGGTTACACTAACAACAATAAGGGACTATACTAGTAATATAGGGACCTAACATGCCCTCTCCTTCAAAAAAGTGTTGTCCTCAACGCTTGAGTAGCTCTGGGTGCTTCTGTATAAAATTCTCATCCTCCCATGTAGAATCTTCAGTGGGTAAGTTCTTCCACTTGATGAGATACTCTGAAATTGATCGATTCCGTAGTTGTCGAGTTCTTTTTTCCGTGACCGCTTCAGGTTCCAATATGATTTTTCCTTCCTCATCAAGTTCTAGCAATATTGTTTGAACTGGAATATTTTCACCTATAACCTTCTTTAAGCATGAAACATGGAAAATTGGATGCATTCGTGAAGAAGCAGGAAGCTCCAATTTGTATGCCATAGTACCAATCTTTTGCAACACCTTGTAAGGACCATAGTACTTTGGCGATAATTTATTATCCTTCTTAGCTTTCTTGAGGGACATTTGTTTATATGGTTGTAGCCGTAAAAATACCCAATCTCCTATATCAAAACTTCTCTCGCTGCGATGTTGATCTGCCTGTTGTTTCATTCGATTTTGTGCCAAATTCAGGTTATCCTTTAAGAGTTGGAAAACTTCTTGCTGATGCTCGATGTGATCTTCCACTGCTTGAACCTTCGAATTTTCCCTTAAAGATGATGTGATGGATGGTGGATGATATCCATAAAGTGCCATAAATGGGTCATTTTTGCTGCAGTATGGAAGGAAGTGTTATACCACCATTCAGCAAGAGGTAACCACTTGACCCATTGTGTTTGTTTATCAGATACAAAACAACGAAGATATCCTTCCAAACATTTATTTACAATCTCAGTTTGACCATCAGATTGAGGATGATAAGATGAGCTATGAGCTAATTGAGTACCTAAACAAGAAAATAACTCCGTCCAAAAATTTCCAGTAAAAATGGGATCTCTTTCACTCACAATAACCCTTGGGCTTCCATGTAGCGTTTGAATTCTATCCATAAATGTAGTAGCAACTGTACTTGCTTTAAATGGATGAGATAATGCACAAAAGTGTGCATACTTGGTAAGTCTATCAACTACCACCATGATGACACTCTTTCCTTTGAACTTAGGTAAACCTGTGATAAAATCCATTGAAATCTCCTCCCAACGTTGACTTGGAATGGATAAAGGTTGTAGAAGTCCTGAGGTCTTAATTGTCTCAACTTTATTCTGCTGGAAAACCAAACATTTTGCCACAAAATTTTGAATATCAGATTTAAGGCCATCCCAAAAAAATTCTTTCTTCACCCTGTGGTAAGTTTTTAAAAATCCCGAGTGTCCTCCTAAAGGAGAAGTGTGCAATTCCAGAAGAATCTTTTGTTTTAGTTGGGAATTCTTACATAGATATAAGCGATATTTGTACCATAAGGAATCATTTTTCCAACTAAATGTATCAGATGTACTAGGATCTTGCTGCAACTTTTGAATGAGTGTCCATACATCTTTGTCCTTCTTCCATTCATCTCTTGCTTCGGTTATCCAATCTCGTTGGATAATAGAAATGGCACAAAGCAATGCTTCCACCTCTTCATTCTTTCTTGAGAGTGCATCTGCAACAACATTAAGCTTTCCTTTTTTGTAGATTATTTCAAAGTCATAACCCAACATCTTTGTGACCCATTTTTGCTGCTCTTCTGATGATAGTCCTTGTTCCAAAAAGTGTTTAAGACTATCATGATCAGTTTTTACCTTGAAGTGTCTTCCCATTAGGTAAGTTCGCCATTTCTTTAGTGCATGCAGTATTGCTAACATTTCCTTCTCATAAATAGGTTTCTTTAAATACTTTCCTTTGATTGGACGACTTTAAAAAGCAATGGGTCTTCCTTCCTGCATTAAAACTGCACCAATTCCATTTCCTGAGGCATCACATTCCACAATAAAGGTTTTTGTGAAGTCTGGCGTAGCTAAGACCGGTGCTAGGCACATTGCCTCTTTAAGATGTTCAAAGGGCTTAGTTGCTTCAGGAGTCCATGAAAATGCATCTTTCTTCAATAATGTTGTTAGAGGTGCTGCTATTCTCCCATAATTCTTAACAAACTTGCGATAATACCCTGTTAACCCGAGAAATCCTCGCAACTGCTTTATGGTTGTGGGGACTTTCCATTCCTTAATGGCTTTAATTTTGTTGGGGTCTACCTTAACACCCTCGTGAGATACAATATGACCCAGATATTCCACCTCTTGTACTCCAAAGAAACATTTGGATGTTTTTGCATATAATTGTTTCTCCCGCAATAGTTTGAGCACCCTGTCAACATGTTGAACATGATCCTTCCAAGACTTGCTGTAGATTAGTATATCATCAAAAAATACTAGCACAAATTTTCTAAGGAAGGGTTTGAAAATGGAATTCATCAACCCTTGAAATGTAGAAGGTGCATTGGTAAGGCCAAAATTCATGACCAAAAATTCATAATGACCCTCATGAGTTCGAAATGTTGTTTTCAGAATATCTTCAGTCTTCATTCTAATTTGATGATATCCTGAACGAAGATCCAACTTGGTAAAATAAATTGCTCCATGTAATTCATCCAATAATTCATCAATCACAGGAATGGGAAATTTATCTTTAATGGTGAGCTAATTGAGCTCCCTATAATCCGGACACATTCGCCATGATCCATCCTTCTTGTGTACCAATACTACAGGAGCAGAGAAAGAACTTTGACTAGGTTGAATTATACCTGCCTCTAACATTTCTGCAATCATACGTTCAATTTCGCTCTTTTGGAAATAAGGATATCTATAAGGCTGGATGTTTGGAGGAACACTTCCTGGAATCAAATGAATAGCATGATCATGATCACGAATAGGTGGGAGTCCTTTGGGAGTTTTAAACACCTTGGAATGATTGTCCAAGACTTGTTGGAGATCTGCAGAAATAGATGATTTTGATGTCGGAACTTCTAGTGAGCATAATTGTGCAATTACGCCTCGTTGTTATTTCTTTAGAAGCTTTTTCATGAAATTAGAGCTTATTATCCTTCCTGTCTTCCCTTCAATACCCCGTAATTCGACTTCCTTTCCTTCTGAAAAAAATTTCAAGAAAAGTTCTTGAAAAATTAAAAGCTACCGTCCCCAAAGATTGTAACCATTGTACTCCTAGTACAACATCAGCACCTCCCATAGGAATGGAAAGCATTGGACTAGTCAATACATATTCCCCCATGGTTAGCTTGATATTATGGCATTTTCCAGAGCAATTTATAGCTCCTCCATTTGCAACCATCACTTGACATTCTGGTGCTGGGTATAGGAAACAATTCAATTCCTTGGCTACCTTACAATGAATAAAATTATGGGTACTACCTGAATCAATCAACACTATTACCTTTTTCTTCTTGATATGTCCTTCTATATTGAGAGTTTGAGGAGTGGTAATTCCCGCCAATGCATTACACGATATGGTCAGACTCATTTCTTCCTCTTCTAGGGTTGGTTCCTGGTGTATATCCTCTTCTTGTTCATTTTCTTCTTCCTCTTCACAATCTATGTAAAATAATTTCTTCTCAGCACACTTATGACCTTTAGTGTATTTGCTATCAAAACTATAGCAAAGCCCTTTTGCTCTTTTTTCTTCCAATTGTTGTGGTGTCAACCTTGTAGGTTGTGGAAATCTAGGAGTAGCAACACTTCCCTCTTTATAGAAGTGAGTGGCAGGCTTCCTTGTCGCCATAATTTTACATTCAATTTTTCTTGCCAACCTGAATGCCTTCTCCAATGAATTAGGTTCCAAAACGCGAACTTCATGTTGGATGTTATCCTTTAAAGTACCTATGAAGAGATCAATCCTGTGTTCCTCTGGAATATCAGTTACCCTTATATTCAATTTTTGAAGTCCTCAATGTGCTCCCCCACTAAACCCTTTTGTTTGAGATTTATCAATTGGCTAAAGAAGGTGTTGCTCTTTGTATCCTCATAATGTGCTATCATTTCCTCTGTAAAAATTGACCAAGTGACATTTTTTTTACGGGAGCAAAGCCATCGATACCATAAAAATGTATTTTGTTCTAAATGTAAAGTTGCAATGCGTACCTTTTATGTGTTTTGCACGTTATGGAGATCAAAATATTGCTCCATCTGTAGTATCCATGTTACAGGATCCTTTCCATCAAACTTCCTCATATCCATCTTTGGAATATGGTGGTTCTTCCCGCCAACATTAGAGTTTATGAAATCACCATTAACATTTATTTTGTTCTCATCATGAGGTTCTTCTACTATATTTTCACCATTAGGAAACCTTTCTTGTATAAACTTTGTCAAACCTTCCATGTCTGCTTTTAGAAAATTCTTCATGTTTTCCATTTTCTCATCGATCTTAGCTTCCATGTCATCCATCTTAGATTCCATGCCAGCCTCCATGCCATCCATCATAGCTTCCATGCCTTTCTTCAAACCATCCATCTTAGACTCCACTTCTTTATTCAAACCATAAATCTTAGTTTCCACGCCTTTCTTCAAAACTTCCATGTCATTTTTTGTTTCTCTTTGTGAGAGTGAAATTTGTTGCACTTTCTCTTGTAGTTTTGATATGTCATGTTTCCATTCTTCGTCTTCATGAGTCATAGTAGAGCCTTCTAAAGGCTTAATGGGTGTTGAATTCTTTTTAGGGGCCATTTTAGAATCAAATACTAATATCTATTCTACAATCTGTTGTTGGAATCAATTGAACTTGATTCTTCAAACAAGACTTGTGCAATTCGAAAAAAAATACACACCTTTTACTTTCTTTTGAAGAGCTTGATATTTAAATTGAATTATCTCTATAATTGTGGATCATCAATATTTGAAACTCGGCCCTGCAGTATCCCTTTGAATCTTCTTTCAAATGCCACAGGTCTAACCTGATTTGGATTCTTCAAGGAAAAGTTATGTCCACTCTCCCACAACGACCCAATTATGGACTGGTTCAATAGAGCGAACTTGTACGACTTTCCACGTGTCACTATCTCCTCCTTTGGCACTGAAATTTATAGAAAGGAAACTACAGTTCACGTACTTGTAGCCACATTTTACATAATTTCAATCTGATGCTCATAGAGAGAGTTACGAAGGTTTTCCCACGATCACCTATTTGAGATGAAATTCAGGAGCCTGAAAAAGCCCTAACTTCCACAGACCATCTCTCCGAAAATATTGCAAACCAAGCTCTGAAATTTTTCAACAATGTTCCTCAAGATTTCAGCTTCATGATCTAAACATTTCATCTTTTGAAACTCCGTATAAAATAATTTATAGCGATAATGCCACAATGACCTGTTTAGGTTAAATTCGGGAGCTTGTAAGAAGCCATAAATTCCACAGATCATATCTCCGAAAATATCGTGAACCAAGCTCTAAAATTTTGTGATGATGTTCCTCGTGATTTTTTCTCCACACTTTAAAAATTTTAGCTTCTGAACCTTCGTAGAAAAAAAGGTATAGTTAAAATGCCATGATGACCTGTTTGGAGCAATGAAACCCTAGAATCCAAAGCTCTGATACCACATGTTGTGAAACCAACTCCAAAAATAGAAGAAAAGAGATATCAATGCCTTAGAAATAAGCCACTTCAAGGGGGCAACCTCCAATACATTACATGAATGAACATTGCTTGGATGATACAAAATACAAAACCTCCTTTCTATATATAAGAGTCCATGGGGCCACAATGTAATCCTAGCTGACCTAATAATAATAATTTAAGGGCACAATAATAAAAATATGGGGGTTACAGGGGTACAATAATAACAATAAGGGGGTTACACTAACAACAATAAGGGATTATACTAGTAATATAGGCACCTAACAATACAGTTGTACCTTGCGGTGTCGATAACCTTCAATATTTCGAAGAAAACAATAAAAGAGGGTTTAATTAATTCATTGGTGAAACTATATGAAAAACCCCCAACCTAAAATAAGGTATTTATTATGAAATGTTTATTTAATATGAAGATGTTGGAAGTTGATTTGTTGCTAACTATTTAAATGAATTTAATATGATTACCATTCAGTTAAGTTATGTAGGGGTAAAATTTGATGATGAAGTTAGGGCTATGTTATTTTTGTGCTCATTTCCAGAAATTTGGAATGGTTTATTCATGTCCATTAGTAACTCTTTCTATGGATCTAGTACTTTAAAGTTTGATGATGTTGTCGGTGTTATCCTTAACAATAAAATGCGATGGAAAATCTCCTGTAAGACATCAGGTAATGCTTTGGGTGCAGAGACTAGGGGAAGAAAAAGGGAAGGAGGAAAGAGCTCAGGATGTCACAATAAATCAAGGAAAGGTAGATCCAAGTCTAGATCAGGGATAGTGTGTTGGAAGTGCGGAAAGAAAGGACACCTGAAGAAAGATTGTAAATCTTAGAAGTGAAAAAAAGGAGACACATAGCAAGAAAACAATCATGAAACAAATGTGACAGGTGATGTGTTACAAGATGCTTTGATTCTTTCTTTAGAAAATTTTACTGATTCCTGGGTGGTAGATTTAGTGGCCTCATTCCATGCCACACCTGATAAGAAATATTTTCATGACTATGTTCAAGGAGATTTTGGACAGGTTCATCTGGGTGATCGTAAACCCTGTAAAATCGTTGGAATGGGTAAAGTTATTGTAAAACAACAGAATGGAAGCCAATGGTTATTAAAGGAGGTAAGGGATGTTCCAGATCTAAAGAAAAATCTGATTTCAACATGGCGGTTATGCGATGAAGGTTGTGTGAAAAATTTTACAGATAAAACCTAGAAGGTCACTAAAGGAGACCTGGTAATAGCAAAAGGAGAAAAGGTTGGTGCATTGTATTTATGCAATGTTATTTCTAACTATGTTAATGCTTTAACTTCCAAAGGAGTAGATTCTCATTATGGCATCATAGGCTCGGATGCATGACTGAGATGGGGATGAATATTCTTCACTCCAGAAATTTGTTGTCAGGTTTGAAGAATATTGATTTGGATTTCTGTGAGAATTGTATTTATGGAAAATAGAAGAGTCAGATTTCTTAGAGTTGGGAAAGAAAAGAAGAGTGGAAAATTAGATCTTGTGCATACAGATGTATGGGGACCTTATCAAGTATCATCTCTTGGTGGCTCTCATTATTATGTTACTTTTATTAATTATGTAACTAGAAAAACTTGGATTTATTATATTTAGAATAAATCTGATATATTTGATACTTTCAAGAAATGGAAAGCTTTGGTTGAGATTGAGATAGGAAAGAAGTTGAAGTGTCTGAGATCAAACAATGGAGGTGAATATGGCAGCAAAGAGTTTGATAGGTATTGTTCAAAGCATGGAATTCGCAGAGAGAAGATAGTTCCAAGAACACCACAAGAAAATGGTGTGTGAGAAAGGATGAATAGGACAATCATGGAGCATGCAAGGTGCATGAGATTGCATGCAGGATTGTCTCTACAATTTTGTCCAGATGTTGTAGATATTGTTGTTTACCTAATAAACAAAGGTCCTTCAAGTTCCTTGGATGGTGGTATTATAGAGGAGGAATGGACAAGTAAAAATGTAAACTACTCTTTTTTAAAGCCTTTCAGTGGTGAGGCTTTTTTCAAAATTAATAAAGGAAATAGAACAAATCTTGAGGAAAAATCAAAGAAACATACCTTTATTGGATATTGTGTTAATGATTTTGGTTATCTCTTATATGATTATGAAAATCACAAAATCAATAGGAGTATAGATGTAATATTCAATGAAAATGTCTTGTATAGGGATCAGTTGTAGGAAAAGAAACAGGAAAAAAGAAAACAAAGAATACATAGTTCTTGATGAGATCATAGAAAAATTAAAGGTGTTTGAAAATTATAATAATCAACAACCACAGCAACAACAACCACCACAACAACAACAAGCACCTTAAACACTAGAAAGTGGTGTCAGAATATCTACCAGGATAAGTAGACCCCCTAAACGATATTCTCCTTCATTATATTATGTATTATTGACTGATTCTAGTGAGCCCGAATGTTATGAAGAAGCAATGCAGATAGAAACCAAGAAGAAGTGGGAGCTATCCATGAAAGAAGAGATGGACACCTTAATACATAACTAGACTTGGGACTTAGTCAAGTTTTCTACAGGTAAAACAACATTTATGAATAAATGGGTTTACAGGTTGAAGGAAGAAGATGGAGGAAAATAGAGGTACAAAGCTAGACTTGCGATGAAGGGGTTTTCACAGAAGAAAGGTATTGACTTTGATGAAATATTGTCTCCTGTTGTTAAGATGACTTCATTCAGAACTAGTTTAAGTCTTGTAGCAGCAGAATATTTGCATCTTCAACAATTAGATGTAAAGACATCATTTCCCCATGGAGATTTGGAGGAAGAGATCTATATGAAACAACCACAAGGATTGTTGAGTCTGAACTTTACCCATTTTTGACACCTATCCTAGACCTTGCCTCCATTATTTTTGAACCCTTTTCGCTCTTTAATTATACTTATTTTGGCTATGTTATCTAGTTTTGGCTAAAAAGGGTACCATAAGCCTAAGGTATGTTGAATTATCATAAGAAGTGTCATTTTATATAAATTTGAGTATTCTTTGATCTAGTTGTGTCCTTTCTGCATTACTACTCTAACTAGTATAGAACTCATGCACAGATTTGCTAGATTTGAACAGTTCTGCAATTCCTGAAAACAGCTCATGCAGCCGAGATTCCTGCAGATATTCCATATTTCCTGCAGATACGTTGATTTCTTGCAACTGTCTCAATTACCTACAGCGAGATTAATGGTTTACCATGTTCCACTCATCTCCAGATCGAGTAAAGACATGGGTTTTGAAGGGAATTTGTTGCATATGGAAGCTGTCCTATTCACTGTTTTGAATCCTCTTTTTCAACCACTCAAACCTCCAGATCTTCTCTCGTGCCCACATGGAGAAACAGCTTCATCCACACAACAGAAATCATCTAATCCATGCTTCCAGTCATGGATTAGACTTAACAGAGTTGTCAATTTGTATTTGTATCATTGGTTGTAGGCTTAGAATAGTGATCTACTTTGTTCAAGCCAAATATGCGCTTCGACAAATGCATAAATTAGATGTATTTCACTTTGTACGGGGGTTGGGTTGAGATTGTTGTTGATAGCAAGATATCAGACTGTACTTGACTGTAATTTCAGATTAATAAAATAGTCAATGTTCTATTTATATTTCTGAGCAACTCCTTCGACTTTTGAAGGAGTTGTGAGTGAGGGAGGGTCCCCTTTGCTCACAACTCCTACATCATAGTGTGTGTGTTTTATTTTTGTTTTATTTATGCCTTAATAATTTATGTACACAGCTAGTGCTTTCTTTCTGCATTTCCTACAACAAAATTTTAATTGATTAAGTGATTTAATTCTTTATATTAATGATTTCTTTTCATTTGATCAATGTTTGGATTCGTGCTCTTTAAGTTTTATTTTTTATTATGATTTATCTTTTATCTTTTCTTGCATCAATATCAAAAAAATCAAGTGTTGTACAGGGGTGATATATGCCACTCCATAGCCATTGCTTCAAAGTATTGATACAGGAAGGAAGCATGAATTGGTGATTGTTGTTTGATCCTTATCTTTTCATGATCAATAATAGCAATCCTAAGTGTTGTTGAGGGATGATATATGCCACTCCATAGCCATTGCTGCCAAGTATTGACATAGGAAAGAAGCATTAGTTCATGTGTGTATGATTTATTAACACTTGAAGTAATCAGCCTATATATATTTTTCACTACATCTCATCAGTTTACTTCCTGGGTTGACAATTCATGATTGGAAAATTATACGCATATAATTTGACTCAACATTTTGGCATCATTTCCGGGGAGGTGCTAAGGGATGATACTAAAAGTGTTTTAGTTTTATTTTTTTGATTTTTTTCAGGATTGGGAGAGTCAAAGTGCAAAGACAAAGGGCAAAGCCTGTGCACCCACAGAACTCAGACACTCACCAAAACTGTGTCCTGGTTGTTTGGTAATTTTTTAATTTTGTTGAATATTAGATGAATAGGGTCCAACATTTCCTACATTTTTTTGTGGTGGTGTGAGCACCACTTCATTTACTAATACACTGGAAATAAAAAAGGAAGTTTGTAAGAAAGAAGGAAGTAAAGGAGGAATAATTTGAACAAGAGGTTTGTAGTCCCGAACAGATTGACACTTCCATAGCAGAACACTATGCTGGAGAATCCTCCATTGCTACCCATCTAGAATCTCCCCTTTTAAGGAATACAACATATCTGCTCAATGGTCAGCCCGAAGAAGAGTTCCTTGTGAACCTTGTTAAAGAACCAGAATTCCATACCATTGACTCTGAGGAACCTATAGTCTTCAAAGGTTCGACTCCTTCTTGGATTGATATGGCTCACGAAGAAGGTACTGGTAATACCAATGGAGGCTTTGATGATAAGGAGGAGAAACTAGTCACATTTTAATTCCTTATTAGGGATATTGGTGGAACTACTCATATGAAACATATACCTCCTTCGGCCTTGCCTAATTTTTGTGGTACTTCTAGTGAGGATCCAGATGCCTTCCTATTCGAATTTGATGTGTTGTGTCGGAGTTATGAATATTCTTCCAATGCTCAGAAGCTAAAGTTGTTTCCTACTACATTGAAGGATGCAACTCTCAGGTGGTTTATGGGATTGGGGTCAAACTCGATTGCAACTTCGGGAGAAATGAAGAAGGTATTCCTGAGAAAGTACCAGGACTACTGTAAGACCAGAGACCTCAGAGAAAATATTTTTAGGATGACTCAGAAGGAAGGGGAGAGTCTTGAAGATTTGGTAGAAAGGTTCCATTACAATTTGCAGAGATCTAATATGAATCAATTGGATAAAGAGACTAAGACAACCATTTTTCTGAGGGCAATCAAACCAGAATATCTGGAGGTCTTAAATATAATGGGAGCAGGTGATGTATTGAAGTCGAGTTATGATGATGTGTGTGAGCTTTCTAAAAGATATTCAAGAGGAAATTACAAGGTTGGAGGAGGACCAAGAGATCCTTCTTCAAATCTTGTCAAATCAGTTGTCAGAACTGGAGTAACTAGAGCTAAAATGGGTAATTTATTTGAAAATTTTAAAACTGATATCCTTAGCACTTTATCTTCACAATTGGATGCTTTTCAGGCTAAGAAGAAATAGGAGAAATATGATGAACTAGAGAAAGCCTTGGCATTGTTCTGCTCCAAATGCAGGAAGAAACATGCTCTAAGGGAATACCCTACTGATAATATCAAGGTATGTTGAATTTGTGACACTGAGCATTCCACTGATCAATGTCCTTCTCTGCCTGAAATTAAAGCAGCATACATAGTAGATCAAGGAGTTGCCAATGCAATTTACGCAATGGAACCTTAGAGACCATGGCAACAATGTCCTGCAGGTATGTCACTGTCAAATTTTCAATTTCTTTATGCTCAAAATCAGATGTGTAATGTTCCAATTCCCTGGCAGCCTTTTCCTCGTCAACAACCTTGGCATGGGAACTACTCTTATCCTACTACACAAATTTTCCCAACTCAAAATTTTTATTCACATCCCACATTGCAACAAATGATACAACCACAACAACAGCTTCAATTGACTTCCCCACCAAATCAACCACATCCCACATAACTTCCTGCTCAACCAGTGTCTAACCCCAACAATAAAACCATCCAATCCACTCACAACATTGGATTGGTAACTTATCCCACTTTTCCTACCTACTTTGTTGCACCTCAGTTGCTGCAAGAATTTTCTGACTCTGTGTTACAGGAATTTCCTGCATATCTGCAGAAAATGTCTATTCCTATACAGTTGGAGGAATTACCTGTGTAGCTACAAGAAATCAAACTTAGGTCAGGAAAAGTAGTGACTCATCCCGAAAGAATTGAAGAGATTGTAAAGGAAGATACCTTAGAAATGCCTGAAGAGGAAACCACACCTGAACCAAAAAAACCATCCACCTCAAGGCCACAAGAACCTTCCTCATCTCATATAGTCTAGCCTCCTTTTCCAGAGAGGTTGGAAATGGAAATTAAAACAAAATAGCCTGAACTTTATCTTGTGTCTGAACTGAGAAACATGTGCATAAAGATCCCATTACTAAAAGAAATAAAGGACATCCCAATATATGCCAAAACAGTGAGGGAAATATGTACCAAGAAACTATGGAGACAAAAGAAAGAATCTTCAACAATTCAAGTAGGTGGAAATATTGCAAGTTTAATGTCTACCGGATTTGTTACTGAAAAGCATGCAGATCCTGGAATCCCTGTGGTGACCACCTTCATCAACAGATACCCCATAAAGAACACTTTGATTGATTTAGGTCCAGCCATCAATGTGATGACTATGGAAAATTTATCTCATATAGGATCCTTTGACTTATTACCCACTCCTACCATGTTAGAATTAGCAAATAGGTATAAGGTAAAGCCAGAGGAAATTTTAGAAGACACTGTCATCTCATCGGATTCTTGGGAGTACCTTGCATATTTCTATGTTATTCAACCTAAAACTAACTTGGGAGGGCACCAATTGATCTTAGGGATACCGCGGCTAGCCACGGCTAATGCCTACATAGGGTGTAGATCTTGAAACGTGACTATCACTCATGGGGCTGAAACAAAACATATCAACTTGTATCCCCCCGCTAAACCTCTCTTGAGATCACAAAACACGCATTGGGTTGAAGAAGAAGAAGAGCATGATTCAGAAGGTACCCAACCATTTTTAACAATAGCCCAAGCCTTGAGTGCTATAAAGTAAACTTCTTGGGTTGTTGGTTTTCGAATATCCCTCTCAGGGCTTTCCGGTGCCCGAGGTAGACAGTAAGATTAGCTATGCTGTTCACAAAGATGACATGAGCATGTTCATATTAACTTGAAATACCTTGAAGGAATACGATAGAGAATTACCTCTTTGACAGTTTTGGAGTCCCTTGGAGAGCGCTAGGCAACGAAGCAAGAGTCCTTCTTCACCGGCTCCAAATCTTAGTCCTGCAATCAGTCAAAGCACCCGCGTAATTTTTAACATAACATGTATCCTATCAATTAAATCAATACACAATAAACATCTAGATTATACACATCTGAGCCATTCATATCATACTATGTAAATGTTCAAACGATAATGACAATATTAAGCATTGAATGGACAAAACGAACACAGTTCTATTGATTTTGAAAGAAGGAGGATTACAACCGTCGGTTGTACCAAGCCCTCCTTAGTCTCCCAATCTCTCTTATCTCTCAAGTGAAGAAGTCCAAGTCAACAAGCTCTCTAGGAACCTCTTTGACTCTTGGCCTTCACAATATAACACTATTCTCTATTCCACAAGTATGCAAGAACCTTGAGCAATCCTTCGACCTTCAATTAAGAGCCTTCAGCTCCTTCTTATAGGAGAGGGAGAAGGCCATTCTTGCCCTTCTCTTTCCACTAGTTTGGAATGGAAAAAACTTAGATGTTTCTTTGATCTCTATGCTTTTGCCTCCTTTGGAGTTCAGTCTTCTATGGCAATGACCAATAATGAACTGGTGCTTCTGCAGTTTCCTTTGTGAACTGACTCCTTTGTGAGGGAAAGTCAGAGATTCAAATCATTCTCCGCGCTCTTTTCCCGATTCAAACTTAAAACACGGGTAACGCTTCCCTCCAGTGTAAACAGAGCGTTGCCCTAGCCACTAACGTGGCCAATGCACTTATTTCCTACGTTATAATGCTCTTGTTTTTTTCTATATAGGCGTTACCCTAGTAGAAATGGGTTTAATTCAGGTCTTTGTACTTCTTCCATATTTGTCTTCCCCTCTGAGCTGATGAGGAGGTATTTTGATCTGTAACAGATGCCCCCTAAAGTGTGAGGTCAGAGATGAAGACGATGGCCGAAATACTTTATAATTTGTAGAGATAGAGAGATTGGAAGACTGAGGAAAACCTGAAACAACAACATATGTCAGAAAATATAGTATTTTCCTTGAGTCAAGCATTTCCCATGCTCAGTAGCTTAAACAACATGATTTCTCTAGAATAGAGATATGAAGAATCTGTCCACCAATAGGCACAATATGGAAGTGTCTGTCATAACAGGATCAGGCTGAAGAAGCTGTCTCCATAAACAATATCGCAACTTGGGGAAGGAAACACAACTTTAATGATGTAGCCTTTGCCCCAAGGTCTTGACCACCGATTCACTTAAACTGCATATTTCTCAACATGTGAATGAAGGAGTTGTCGTCGAACATGTGAGAAATCGTCTAATTACCAGTCAATAATGAAAACTGTTAACAGACGCGAAGGTGGCCACCGATAATGATGATGGTCCCTAAGATGCCCAGTACAATATAGCGAGTGTGAATAAAAGGAGTTGAAGTTGAACACTCGTAGAATCATTCGACCAGGAGACAATGATGAAGACCCCTGATCAAACACAAGACTACCTGCCACTGATGTCTGCAAGTATCCAGGTACTGATGTGTTTTTGGATCAGCTTCCTAGATAAGATGTTGAAGTTGATAGGAAGTGATCTGTTGAAAGGTAGGCACTGAGGCGTCCTACATCAGTCAACACGAAACGGAAACCAACTGATTTTGTTTATGATTGAGATAATGAAGATTAAATGGGGACGTCATACGACAAATAATTTCTGGCCTAATGAGCGGTTTGGTTGATAACAGGAGCAGTAGATAGCGAGATCTGCTTGAACAATAGAAGGCACTCAATCAAGGTACTAGGCAGTGGAAGCTTGATGAACACCAAAGAGTGTGTTAGGATTTACTGGTGCAGGAACACTGGGAAATGAAGGCTAATTACTCATAGATGGTAGGGTTCGGCCGACTGTGAAAGAGTTTTCTGGGAAGTTCCATGTTCAAGAATTTTGCTGCCAAATCAACCTTTTTTGAAATGTAACAGAGGTAGTATCCATTTTGTCCAAATTTTTCCTCGTCTGATTAAGTTTAACGAGTCCAGACGAGTAAACTCGGTGAATTTTTCATGTTTAAAGAGTCTGAAAAATTTCAGGAAAGACAACTCTGTGCCTCATCTGATTAGGTTTAATGAGTCCAGATGAGCAAACTCGGTGAATTTTTCATGTTTAAAGAGTCTGAAAAATGTCAAGAAAGACAACTCTGTGCCTCATCTGATTAGGTTTAACGAGTCTAGATGAGAAAACTCGGTGAATTTTTCATGTTTAGAGAGTCTGAAAAATATCGTAAAAGATGACTCCATTGGGGTACCTTTGTCATGTCTTGATAATCAGGCACGGCAAAGGGATAATAGTAAGCCCGAAACAGTTCATTTTCCGTAAGTTAGTCCATCGAATCCGGAAAGGTGAGAAAGCTATGTTCGATAGACGTCTACCTCATTTTGTTATGAGTACGAGGAGACGGATTAAACTCAGTACTCTTTGTGAAATTTTAACGAGTCCAACAAAGAAAAACTCGGTACCTCCATGAAATTTTAACGAGTCATGCAGAGAAAACTCAGTACCTCCGTGAAATTTTAACGAGTCACGCGGAGAAAACTCGGTTACTTTTTCTGTTTAAAGAGCTTTGAAAAAGAGGAAAAAAATGGCTCCTTGTTCTCTGTCTTGGTAGTTTAACGAGCCTGACAAAGGCGACTCGGGATTTTTTCGGTTTTATGAGCGAGAAAAAGATTCCTAAAAAGAAAGCTCAGTGCTTCTTCATAGCTTTAACGAGTCTGAAGAAGAAAACTCTAGGTTTTTCGTATTAACGAGCAAGAAAAAGACCTACAAAAATAATGCTCGATATCAACTTCGTGTAAGTTTAACGAGTCTAAAGAAGGAAACTCGAGGTTTTTCGGATTAACGAGCAAGAAAAATATCGTAAAAATAATGCTCGGTGCTTCTTCGTGTAAGTTTAACAAGCCCGAAGAAGAGGACTCGAGGTTTTTCGGTTTAACGAGCAAGAAAAATACCATAAAAAGAATGCTCGGAATTTCTTGATCTCTTTCTCGTCAATAGAAGGATCTATGTCGGGAATTTTCTTGTGAGACCAAGCAAACACATCGCGGAATTCTTTGAAAATGGATGTGAAGCGCGTAATTTCCTCAAGATCGCAATCTTCTCCAATCTGAATATTTTCCACAATACCCGTTTTGACCGAGATATAAATGAGAATTGTCTTAGAAATATTACCCATGTTCCCTTCTGAATCGATAGTTTGAACAATCGTGTAATCAGAGGGAACCATCTCAGGTGGGTCAAAGGATGGGATTTCAGTATTTATCGCCTCCGAGTCAATCATCGAAGCGCGATGGTGAAACTCTCCCCAAGATCATTCTTCTAGAGACATGATCTCTCGAATAGCTTCATCTGTAGGCCAGACTTCATTGAGGATATCTTTAGAGAGAATAGTGATGGGAGAGAGGTTTGTACCTTCGCTCGAAACCATAGCAGTGGAGGGTTCAGATGCAGTTTGGATGGCTTGATAAGCCAACTTGGCTGGTGAAATCGGCATCTGATCTCCATAGGAATCAATGTCTGAAGGTGCCGGGATGATCCATGGGTCGATAGAGCCATCCAAAGTGGTGGATATAATTTCAACCGTGTTTGGGATCTGCGACAGCGGGAGACGAAAACAACCCAGTAGGGAAGATGCCTTCAGAAGACCGGTACCAATACTGACGTAAGAGTCAGAACCGCCTCCTATTAGGGGTACAGTGCTACTTGGTAACATGGAATAATCAGGGGTGCAGAAGGATAACTGATCCACTGTGACTATTTTCCCATCCAATGGAAATAGGATGGGTTGGAAGACCGAAGAAACAATGGCAGTCATGGCATAAGACCAACTGCGACCGAGCAAAAGATTATAGTCGAGATGGTGATCTACGACTTCAACGTCTACAGTTACCGTTTTCCCACTCAAAGTGATGGGAAAGCTAGCAAGGTATCCTTTTGGGAGGAACTTATGGCCATCAAAATATTTTAGGGAATTCGACGGTGGTGTTAAGGTAGGAGAACCTAAAGCGAGCCAGCAAGCTTGTGACATAACGCAGGTCGAAGCACCTTCGTCTATGACAGTGTGATGGATGGGTCTCCCTTTTGACACCACTTGCACCTGGAATGCGAGTTGGTGTGAGAGGCGAGGTTTAGCCTTTTCCATATCAAAGATAGCTAGCATGGAATCCTGGGGGTCTACTCCACCAATAGCCGAAAGCAAGGCTTTCCTTTGTGCTGGACAGGTTTGTAATACTTCGAGAGCAGACATTGCTGACGGTGCCTACGCCAAATCTTCTACAATATTGTAGTTTTGGGCTGCACGTGAAGAGGTGTTATGAGTCATGCATCGAAGTGTCCCTTTGGGGGGACTAATTACAGGTTCAGCAGTAGGCCGTTCGATATGCAAATCGTTTGGCGGCGGTGGGTTTGAACTAGTACTAGGTTCTTGAGCCTCAAAGGTAGGATTTCCATAAATCTTAGCTCGAGTTTGAAGGTCCACACTCTCAATGCCATAAATGGAAGATGGTCCTTTGCCGGAAGGATGCGAACCACCATTGCCCCGTTGATGGGGTTGTGGCGGATTGTCAGCCATGTGTTGATGTTGTTGTTGTTGATTAGGGAAAGGATTATGAAGAACGGCAGGTGTTCGTCCAGAATCCTTGTTTGCAATAAAATCGGTGCATTCCTGCAGCCGAGGACATTTGTAGGTCAAGTGGTCCTCCGCAAAGATCTTGCAAGGAAATTTCATGGGTTTATCCTTCCCTTTGTCATTTCTGGTAGCATTTTTCTGATTAGGGTTATTCTGATTATCCGACTGCTCTTCCGAAGAAGATGACTTTTTCTTGTTCTTCTTATTTTTTCCGCTAGGTTTTTGTGAGGTTTGCACCGAATTTACCTCAGCGGGAGGAAGAGGAGCCATTTGGTGGGGGGCGGTGGCAGCCGAGGATGGCTGGGAGGCTTGCCCCCGAGATTGTTTGGTGGCTACACCAGAGATTGCGCCAACGAGACCGTCGGCATGAGCTCCGGTTTTCTGAGTAGCCGGAGGATTTGGGTTACCAGGGGCATGGGGGAAAAGATCGTAAAGCGTGCCGGATTGTGAATAGATTAAATCCAGGTGTTGGGCATGATGAATACATTGATCTTCTGTCACTGCACCAGAAAGTCCAATGTCTTTAGAGATGTGGGGTAAAAGAGACTTGCAAAACCAATTGGCCAAGAGATGGTCCAGTATTGGCGCTTTGACGAGCCTCCTCCTACGTCTCCATTCATGAATATGATCGGAGATGTGGGTGGCGGTGTCTTGATGCAGTGAGGTTAACAATTCTGTTCCAGTTTCCACTCTAATTGGTAGTTGGAATTTCTTTAAGAACTCCATCGCTAAAGCGCCAAACGTATTGATGGCGGCGCGTGGCAATTCAATGTACCACTTGGCAGCATTGCCTGTAAGGGTGCGAGGAAACAGTCGAAGCCGAACACTATCATCTACCATGGAATTGGATATGGACCATAAATGAAAGGTAGTGATGTGTGCGGCTGGGTCGTCCCCATGTTTCTCGTCGAACTTCGAGATATCAGAAGGAATCTTATGCGGTACTGGAGGCCAAAGCGGGTTATGATTGATGGGATCGTTAGTCAGTTTATGGATATCAGGGATATCCAAGGCTGCCAAAAATGGAAATTGTGGATTTTCCCCCGAATCTAACCAAGGCAGTATGGGCTGACTACTTAGACCATAGGGTCCCCCCATCAACGTGTTACCAGGAGGGTAAGTGGGACTTTGATAAAAACCTCCCATAGGTGGAGGAGTAGGAACATACGGTTGTTGTCCATAGGACATAGTGTATTGCAGGGCAAATGGTTGGTTGCCCCCAGTATAAAAGTGCCCTCCCATTCCAGATGGAGGTTGGGGTTGGTTAGTCCAAATGGATGCAATAGAGTTTCCTAGAGGCATAATAGTACTTGCATAATTTGGAAATGGTATAGATCCTACACCTATGTTTGAGCCACTTAAGGGGATAGTATTTACAATGGGTTGTCCCATTTTTCCTGAGGATTGCAAGGGAAGTGATATGTTCCCTACTACCTACATTCTGGTGACACTGCCCCCTGGCATAGAGACCAAGGGGTTTGAACTCAACAGAGGGTTCCAACCGAAAGGGTTGCTGAAAGGTATCGAAGTAGTCATACTCATGGGAGGAGCTACCATGGGTCCCAACGTGGTCACGGTAGGAGTAGATGCCGAAGGGTTCGGTAAACTACTGACAGTTGTGCTGACCATAGGGTTGAGAGTAGGTATATGTTGACTACTGGGGTTACCCAGTAATGGCATAGAACTGACCACCAGCGGGGAGGATGGTGGCGAACCAGGGATGGTTGCCATTGGTATTGACCCTATGGATGCCGGTGGTGAAATGGGTGTTGGTGCGGCCGCAGACATATCTTGGCGTGGTGGAATATGGACTATCACAAGCCCTAATGGATCAGTGAGAGGAGGATTGTAATTAGGTACAACCCCTTCAGTGAAAGGGTCCTCCGGAAATTCTGGCTGATATGGGGCTATGTGAATGTCAAGATTAGTCAGAGGAGACTGCTCTTCCGTAGAAGGCCCGGGTTCACCAAGGTTCGGTTCTTCCTCAAGAGTGAGAGGAGGTAGACCTTGCTATCGTCGAGACAGACGGCGTGGGTCAGGGGACTCCACGGTGACCGGTTTAATTTTAACAATTTTTATTAAATTGTGATGTATTATAAAGTCTCAATGACAGTAACCACACACCTAAAAAGAAAAAAAAAAGGACTCTCTAAAATCAATCAGCAAGCAGCCAGAATAGGGCGCCCTGTCTAAGTACTACCATTCGCTGGTGATGAAATCCAGTATCACAATAGTATACATAGAGGGTTGGTCGAAAGTACAGTTACGATCACTCTAGAGCTTCGCCCGAACCTCAGACGATAGGTGTAAGCACTCTCGTGAAGACGAGTACCCTCCTAAAGACCGAAGACAGAGTGGGTCCATCTGTTTCAAGTACCAAGACAGCCCGTCCCAGTCACCTTGTGTAAGTCCCTAAAAGTATGGCCACTAAGGATACCTCAAATCACAGACATCATCAGGGGGGTCCACGGTCAAGGAAAATGTGCCATATGGGCAGAATACCTAGATCCCCGATCTAGTTTCGACATCCCTGAAGGGAACCCCAATATATAACACACCCACAGGATGTAGTCGAAGGCAGGCTACCTTCTAGTGCACCCAAGTGTTGTCTCGCGCTGAGCTCCGGTAAAGGAATGGTCTCGATAATATGAGTGCAGCAGGATTTCACTCGTTAATGACTCTAGTTTTCAAGTTTTGAGATCTTGGGTAGTTTTCTCACTTTCCTAACCCAAGATCCTAGCCTGAACTACTATTTGTGTGAGCTCAAAAAAGAGTAATTAGATTGATTTTATTATCGCTTTATTTTTAGTGTACTTTATTATTAGTCTTGCAGAGGGGGAGTGGACGTATGAAGTATAGTGAGACTCTGACTCAAGAAACCATGCAAAACATGCTCTAAATATTAAATTCAATGAAGAGTGTTTCTACAGGGAGAGGTTTCTTTTTCAATCATCCATGCACCAACATGTAAATAACACAGCTCAACTTTTAAAGATTCAGACTTCTATCTACCTCTTTTAACAGTCTGTGAACTAAAACTTTCAGAATAAACTCATCTAGATGCAGAAAAATAAAAATAAAAAAAATTCTCTTTTAAAAAGTAAATGTTTTGCACACTAACTAAATAAGAGAAACAAATAAAAATGCCAGTTTAGCAGACAAGCACAGGGATTCAGTCAGTGAAAGGTACTGATGGCCAAAAAACTCTACAGCTAAAACACAGTCACAACAGTGAACAACAAGGTTTTTGGCTGAGTAACGCTCTGTCTGTGAGAAAATACAGCGTTATAACGCACTGTATTTAAGCATAGACCGCATTATAACGCACTGGATATCCTGCATAGGTCGTGTTAACCAGGGAAAAGCTCTTCAGTTGGCCAGATAGGAACAGGATTGAACTCTGCAAGCGTTTGGTATGTCTACTGGGCATCAAAAAATGGTCGGAAGGATACTGAACAGAGGAGAGAAGAAATGAAGGGAAAAATAGTCCGGAAACTATGGGGAAACTCCCCAGCGGAGTCGCCAATTCTGCTATAGGGTAAACTGCTTGGGTGGTTGGTTTTCGTATATCCCTCTCAGGGCTTTCCGGTGCCCGAGGCAGACAGTAAGATTAGCTATGATGTTCACAAAGATGGCATGAGCATGTTCATATTAGCTTGAAATAACTTGAAGGAATACAATAGAGAATTACCTCTTTGACAGTCTTGGAGTCCCTTGGAGAGCGCTGCGCAGCGAAGCAAGAGTCCTTCTTCACCAGCTCCAAATCTTAGTCCTGCAATCAGTCAAAGCACCCACGTAATTTCTAACATAACATGTATCCTATCAATTAAATAAATACACAATAAACATCTAGATTATACACATCTAAGCCATTCATATCATACTATGTAAATGTTCAAACGATAATGAAAATATTAAGCATTGAATGGACAAAACGAACACAGTTCTATTGATTTCGAAAGAAGGAGGATTACAACCGTCGGTTGTACCAAGCCCTCCTCAGTCTCCCAATCTCTCTTATCTCTCCAGTGAAGAATTCCAAGTCAACAAGCTCTCTAGGAACCTCTTTGACTCTTGGCCTTCACAATATAACACTATTCTCTATTCCACAAGTATGCAAGAACCTTGAGCAATCCTTCGACCTTCAATTAAGAGCCTTCAGCTCCTTCTTATAGGAGAGGGAGAAGGCCATTCTTGCCCTTCTCTTTCCACTAGTTTGGAATGGAAAAAACTTAGATGTTTCTTTGATCTCTATGCTTTTGCCTCCTTTGGAGTTCAGTCTTCTATGGCAATGACCAATAATGAACTGGTGCTTCTGCAGTTTCCTTTGTGAACTGACTCCTTTGTGAGGGAAATTCGGAGATTCAAGTCATTCTCCGCGCTCTTTTCCCGATTCAAACTTAAAACACGGGTAACGCTTCCCTCCAGCCGTCGGTTGTACCAAGGCCTCCTTAGTCTCCCAATCTCGCTTCTCTCTCAAGTGAAGAAGTCCAAGTCAACAAGCTCTCTAGGAACCTCTTTGACTCTTGGCCTTCACAATGTCACACTATTGCCTATTCCACAAGTAGACAAGAACCTTGAGCAATCCTTCGACCTTCAATTAAGAGCTTTCAGCTCCTTCTTATAGGAGAGGGAGAAGGCCATTGTTGCCCTTCTATTTCCACTAGTTTGGAATGGAAAAAACTTAGATGTTTCTTTGATCTCTATGCTTTTGCCTCTTTTGGAGTCCAGTCTTCTATGGCAATGACCAATAATGAACTGGTGCTTTTGCAGTTTCCTTTGTGAGGGAAATTCAGAGATTCAAATCATTCTCCGCGGGCTTTTCCCGATTTAAACTTAAAACATGGGTAATGCTTCCTTTTAGTGTAAACAGATCGTTTCCCTAGCCACCAACGCGGCCCATTCACTGATTGACTGCGTTATAACGCTCTTGTTTTGTTCTAGAAAAGCGTTACCCTGGCAGAAATAGGTTTAATTTAGGTCTTTGTACTTCTTCCATATTTGTCTTCCCCTCTGAGCTGATGAGGAGGTATTTTGACCTGTAACAGTAACCATCTCTTAGGGCATTTTGGAAGATGATGAAAATGAGCAGGAATTTGTACAACACCTAGATTGTTCCATGGTTGTACATTTGGTGGAGGTACTTGGCGTGCCATTGGACCTTAGGTGGATGTGATGGATTGGGTTTGAGTTGAAGAAGAGGTATGCTAAGTGCTAGAACTAGTTGAAGAAGTAGAAGTTTGTGCACTGGAACTAGTTAAAGTAACACTGATTATTAGAATGGATGATGTGGAAGTGAGTGGAGGTAATGGAGGTGAATGGGGTGGATTATTGGATAAGACCTCATTGGTGATTGAATCTGATTTATTCTTCTATGTTTTCCTTCGAGAAATATCGATAGGAAATTCAAAAGGAGGGATCCATGTCTTCTAAGTTTCCAATCGAGTTAATATCCGCCTAGGTTGTAAAGAAGATGAAAAATTAATCTCAGATGTTTGAGAAGTTTCAGGATTTTCAACAGAAATGGTTATTATCTCTAAATTTTCTATCAAAGAATGAAATTCTGGGGGATTTTGATGAAAATATGGCAATAGTATTGGTTGAGTTTCACTAGGAGACTTAGGAGAGGGATGTTCAACTTCAGATCTTAAAAATTTAGGTCTAGCTAATGTTCTAGAAGTTGAAGAGGATCAAGAGGGAGAGAGAATCTTAGATTGGCTTTTATATTGATCAGACCTTCTTTCCATTCACAATTTTCACTCCTTATAGCACCAAAATGTTGAAGCCTCAGAATCTTTTTGCAACAACATGGGGGGGGGGGAACCACACGGTCTGGACCTTAGAGCAAGTCCTTTTCTGTTTGGTGTAGTGTCTCTGACGCGGGATAAAGGGACTAGTTTCCCAATTAGGATGATGAGGGTGTGTTTTGTTTATATAACATGAAAATGGCAAATGATTTATGTTGGGAAAAATACTGAGAGGGGGGGGGGGGTGAATCAGTATTTAGGGCTGTCTGAAAATTTTTTACTTTTTCTTTCTCTAACACCCATACGCTACTTTACTGAACCCAAATTGTGTATACACACAAATATCCTTAATAAAACTCGCGTATTACCAAAGATCTCATTATGCAGATAATTATTTACTTAGATCATTGCATCATTCATTCATTAGATGTTTAGTAAGCAGTAAACATGTGCAATAAGAACAGAATAAATCATCACACATAAGCAACACACATGAACACCAGGATTTAAGGTGGAAACCCAATTCTGGAGAAAACCACCACTGTCATCATCTCTGTCTTCAATATTTATTATAAATAAAACTTCTTACAACCATGTACTGGCGCAGACTCATACTAGCACACAGGCACCCACCTGCAGAAGGCTACAACCTTCTCTCATTTACCAGCCTCTCCTGGAAGGGAGCTACAACCCCCTGCTCTCATTTACCAGCCTCTCCTAGAAGGGAGCTACTACCCCCTGCTCTCATTTACCAGCTACCATTGGAAGGAAGCTACAACCCCGTCACTGAAGGCTTCAACCCTCAGCACCACCATGGACCACGTTTCATCAATTTTCATACTAGATCCAATAGCTTCCACACAACACACTTTGTAGGCCACTTTTCATCAGATTTTCAGACTGGACCCACTCCACACATTTAAGCTCATCATGCATCAAACTGAAACTTATAACCCTATCAATTCATTCATTGAATCATCAACCAATCAACCAACATCTTGTTCTTTAATCAACATAATCAACAGCATAGTCAAAATTCAAACAACCTAGATCTGTATGAATTCATCATTGACAGGTAGCAGTAAAACAATAAAACAGATCAGACATTTCATTCCACATACTTCAACAAACCTTAGATTCCATACGTGCTTTTACTTCACTGAACCTGCGTACATACGCGCTTTAATAGAGACAAACCTGCGTATACTTCAGTGCATTTTATTCTTCAGAAACCCTAACTGCCATACGCGCTTTTCTTCAAGAGGACTCGCGTATACACGTGCTTTTCATGAAACAAACATGCGTATAGATCAGAAACTTTTCAGGACTGTGCAGCTCTTCAGATTAGATAAACAACTCAGATCTCATCCTTTACTTCAGCAAAGATTCGCCAGATCACAGATCTAAACATTTCATAAATAGATCTAGAAGATACATAGTCATTTCAGATTTAGAGATCCCTCTTCATCATTTTCTTCATAGGTGCATTATTAATTCAGATCAATCAATAAACTGTTACCCATTCCATACAGATATACTTCAGAGTGAAGTATTCATTAAAGCCCAGACCTTTTTCTCTTACTTGCACTATGATCTTCTTCTCCTTATATACATTTAGCCTTTATCAATACCATGAGTCAAAACCACTTAACCGCTAATGGTATTCCTGGATGGGATCAAATAGATAATCCAGCACTCAATACTGTGGGTCAATACCATGGTAAATTCCCTTGGTTTTATGAATTTAGAGCGAAAATAGGCATACGCTACTTGGCACGTACTTTTCCACGTACATACGCTACTTCGCCTTTACAAACCCGCTTATGCTTTGTGACATACCATTTTCATCATTGCTCTGGCCCTTACAGGAATTCCTTTCTCCATTACATCTGAACTGCTCTGTAGATACATCAGATTTACATCATTAAAAAATAGGACAAGTCAGTTTCCATCAAAGACAAATTCATCAAGTAGGTTGCCATCAACTTTATCAAGTAGGTTGCCATCAAGGAAAACACTCTGCATCATATTGCCAACAATCGAGTTAATATCCACCTAGGTTGTAAAGAAGATGAAACATTAATCTCAGATGTTTGAGAAGTTTTAGGATTTTCAACAGAAATGGATATTCTCTCTAAATTTTCTATCAAAGAATGAAATTCTGGGGGATTTTGATGAAAATATGGCGATAGTATTGGTTGAGTTTCACTAGGAGACTTAGGAGAGGGATTTTAAACTTCATATCTTAAAAATTTAGATCTAGCTAATGTTCTAGAAGTTGAAGAGGATCAAGAGGGAGAGAGAATCTTAGATTGGCTTTTATATTGATCAGACCTTCTTTCCATTCACAATTTTCACTCCTTATAGCACCAGAATGTTGAAGCCTCAGAATTTTGTTGCAACAACATGGGGGGGGGGGGGGGGAACCACCCAGTCTGGACCTTAGAGCAAGTCCTTTTCTGTTTGGTGTAGTGTCTCCAACGTGGGATAAAGGGACTAGTTTCCCAATTAGGATGATGAGGGTGTGTTTTGTTTATATAACATGAAAATGGCAAATGATTTAATTTATCATATGCATTTAACTAAAATATCTATTCCACTATGTACCCGAGAGTTTTCATTCCTTTATGCGATATAAAAATATATCTTCCAACCATTATTAATGAAGATTATTTAAAAGTTGAAAGAGATGAAAATTATATAAGGATAATTCTTTTGACAAAATAGTTTAATCAAAAGGATTGTGAAATATATATCACATTTATTGTTTGATTATATATGAGATAAGAAATCATAAGAAAATATCAATACATAAGTTCATTTAACATTCACTTATCATAACAGCTCTAATATATAATATAGATAAAAAGATAACTGTCAATTTAAGAAGAAAAACTTAATATAACCTGTAGAAGTACCATATATATGAGGTTCTGCTCATTCAAACTGACAATAGTTTTATGCTCATCTTCACTTTCAAACAATTTAAATCAGTTAAACAACTTAAAATGTCAAAAGATAACATATTTCATTCCATTAATTTATCAAGGCATTCACAAACTTACAGAAGTGCATTCTTTGCAAATGTTTTTGACAAATTTCTATACCCTTCTCTATATTCATGAGAAGGGTTTAAATACTAAACTAAAATATGTTTAAAATTGGTTATTACATAAAAAATGGAGGAGGTTTGAAACAACCATCCTTGTAAGGAGTAAACTTAAACTACAATATAGGAAATAAAATAACAATATGATTATGTGGGTTTATCCTCTTTGCGCATTTGATTTCAGAGCTAACAAATATCTACCATTGGCCTTAGCTTAGCTAGTTGTGTAATCCATGATCTGATCTAGCCTTTAAACACTGCATTCGAAAGTGTTGGCGATGATTTCTTTGTAGAATCAGTTGATGACTATAAAGTTATGCATTGATGATAAGGTTTGATCAGAAAATTCCAGAAATTTTCTTGATCAAACTTGTTTATATTTTTAATAATTTCCACCTACATCTCTGTATTTTCCTTCCACTGTGCTGCTAATGATTTGAGCTCTGGGAATACTTCAGCTGTGGATTCTTTAATAATTTCAGCTTTCAAAAGTTGTTCATTAACATATTCAATAATTTGATTTGTTAGCCTTGATGCCTTTGTCGTTGCCTTCTCTCCTTGTCTCAGCTATATTTCCCAATCCTTAAATAATTTTTTTTTGCGAAATTTATCTATCTTAGGGAGGTCAGCTTTCTTTCCTGCATCAAATCCTTGCCACTGAATGAACTCATTAATATTATTTTCAACTTTTCTACATTCAATCCTCCTCTTAGCCACTTGTTGGATCCGATTTTTTCTTTTATGTCAGTAATAATTGGTGATTGAAACTTGTTGACAAAAGGTTTCTTGCTGTTACCTTAGCTTTGCATTCATTTCCAGTGCTTCTTTTTTGAATTGCTCTACTTGAGGTTGACTTTTCAATTTTTCCATTGCTGCTTCAAGTTGTGTTTCTTTCTCTATAATTTGTACCTAGCACTGCAAATTAAGTCTTTCAAAATCTTTTTGAAATTGGGACATATTCATTTCACTCTACTTACTAGAATTAATTTTTTCTTGTTCTAGCAGTTTCTCCAACTCTTGAACTTTGTCCTATTTTTTCTTAAGTAGAAGTTGTACCTCTGTAGCTTTGTCAATGGTAGTAGTATCATATGCTCTTGCGAATTATGATAACTTAGTCAAATGTTCTGTAGAATTAGCCAAAGCATCTTTCCATAGAAAATCTACAGATTCATCCATAAGATTTGAAATTGATTCATCCATTCTTCTTATCTTTCTTCTCTTAACTAAAGCCTGATGACTCGGACTATAGAAGACATCAAGTGAGGGTATCTCTTCAACCTTTAAAGAAATTTTCTCCGTGTAGGATATGTCGGAATAATCTCTTGATCATGAAAATCTAGTACCTGCTATAGTGGAATTGTAGTTTCCACTAAATTCTGGAAATGCTATGGATTTTGGAAACTTGTTGATTCATCAACACTAGGCTTTTGTGGTGGTGATTTTTCTAGTGCCTTGGAAAACTTGTCCCATTCTTTCTTCAAATCTTTTGATTGAGGCTTCTTTGTCTGCTGGGGTGTATTCTGGATATGTTGAACTTCTTGAGAAGATAATTTACATCTATTAATTTCTTCTTTTGTTTTCATCTCAATCCCTTTAATCAATTTGTCAAATTTTTTCTCTAGACTCCCATTCCTACTCTCAAATTCATTGTCAGAGTGATCTGAATTCTGAGAATTATGTTTTGATTTCCCTAACTTGTGATTTTATTTCTCTTGAGATTCATCTTCAGACATATGTTTAGCCTCATTATCCAGACTAAAACTTGGAGTTGGCCTGTTGACATCTTCAATAAATAACAAGTCCAAAGGGATTGTTTCTATCCTCTTATTTCTATATGCTTGAAAACCCTCAAATCTACTTTACTGAGCTGACTGTATGCATCTTTCAATACATTTGTGAACTTATCCACACCTTCAAAGAAATTTTCAAACATATTTTTCTCATTCAAGAAAGGTTTCAGTTTAAGCTCGGTGGTGAAATTATTAACCACATTATTTGGATCAAATGGCCTCTTTGGCATTAAAGAAAAATTTAATGAAGTGACACTTGAAATCTCTTTGAATTCATGACCAGTGCCAAAAAGGGAAAAAGTACCACACTGTAAAGGGAAATTAGGCGAAATGGCTTTCTTGGAATATTTGAGTTGTTTGGAAACGCCACTTACTAGAAGTTGGTAGGAAATTTTCCTAGTTAGGAGCTTATCAGGAACATAATAAAGCAAAACATGGGGGGAAGAATAACTTCCAAAAACTCTGATATAAGTAAAATTCTCTTCAACCAACCATCGAGAAACTAGTAAAATGTCTGTGCTAGCTTCCTTAGAAATCCTAGGGGTTTTTTCATTAAAGATAATTTGATGGATGGGTAACATAACTCCATTGAAAATTTTATAGAAATGTAAATGAAAATCTGATTCCCAAAGAGCTCTATGGTAAATATGAAGTGAAGTGGGGTCTTGGCTCGTCCATTTCCATCCCATGATATGAAATCTTGAACAAAAGAAAATTTCATCCATAATGTAAGCACTTATGTAGAAGGGGGGTATTGTTCTAGCGGAAACACTTCTTTTGCTTCTGTATTCCATGATAGTTCAGGCTAAATTATCAGACAAAATGTTCTTATTTAGAAAACAACCTACATAGCATTACAACTGCATAACAATAAGGGGAGGGTAACTGTGCTACCAGGTACATACAAATTTTGTCCCGTTTTAGCTTGCCTTGATCGTATTTCCATCCCTTTATTACTTTCATGAGGCCTGTATTCTTATTTGTAAGACTTTGGACATAAGCTTTATCATAATTCTTTTGCAGCATGGGAAACTGGTACATTATCCGTAAATCCTCTGTAGTGAACGAACCAATATTCTCTAGATTTGAATTATTGAATGATCTATCTGCTATGTTAAGGTGGTCAATTACCCACTTTACCATATCTTTCCAGGGTAAAATATTTGCAATCGTTGCTATTCTGTGAAGAAACGAACATGCAATGTCAAAATAGGATGGGTCTGAGAAAACTGTCGCATCTACTATTACTATTTTGACAATTACTCTTGGTTGTTCTTCCTAAAAAAGGTGGTGCATTGCTTCCCATGAAGAACTGCCACAATCCTTGTTGCAATTTGTGTCTGAGAATAATGGAGGCATGTTTGTGTCTTATGCAGTAGACGTTTTGGAAATTTCCTTGCCTTTCTTTGTCATTCCAATTATTCTCACTTCGTTAGGCAGTTTCCTGTATTCAAATGAAAAGAGTAAAATCAGATCTGAGATGAATAGAGAGAAGGATAGAGTTAAAAAATCATAATCAAAATTTGATGCTTTATTATTCAAAACACGCTTGAAGCAGATATCAATCTTTCAAACCTTACACCTATTAAATGTCGTTAATAGCTCGTAACTCTTTCTATCAAATCTCTTAGACACCTTTACGTAATATGTCTAATCTATCGATCCAAGGCGTTAGATGTTATAACAGATATATTAGATAAGAATAATTTCATGCACCTGAGTAATAAGTGTTAATATCACACATCGCAACTGTTAGCAGTTACCAATATTTCTGTTTTTTATCGTTGATGAATCTTGCGAAATGCGATCTGCGCAAATCACACATCACAATTTTTTGGCGGTAATAAAACTTTCCATTTGGTTTCTTGTCACGAAACATGAAATGCGTTGAAGAATCATGTTGTTGTGATTTATCATAACTTTATATACTTATGATTTTTCCTTTATTGTTTCGTCGGGTTCGACTCATCACAAATTTTACTGAATTGTTATAAGCTTGTTTTTTTTTAAAGGTGCAACGCGGTTTCTCTTTAAATAGATTTTAAAGCATTTGCAATGGGGATTATATAATTCTAAAAAGGTTGAAGTGCATATCAAAATTCGTAATACTTATATATATTTAAACTAATTCGGATTGTAAGTTATGTGATTTGCGATGAGCGCTTTTGAAATCAAAGCGAAAAGGGAAAAACCTTTATTCCTAAAGTTTTTTAGACTTAAGCTAAGATGAAATCAATAATAAATTTCTATTATTATTTTTAAATGGTAAATTGAATTGGGATCATGATAGTTCTTGCACATCAGATTCAGAAGAAGAGTTGGAGAATTAGTAGAACAAATTGCATGAAGTATTCTTAAAGAGTTGTGCTAGAATGACAAAACTAGTTCATTGTATAACAATTGAGGTATTTGACCTACCTTACTATGATGGCTTGAGGAATGTAGAGACTTTTCTTAATGATTATGAAGAGAAGGTTCTAGAGAATCAAAGACTGCCAGGTTTGGATATAGCCTTGAGAGCTACTCCTGCTAGATGGTGAGGTACACAAAAGAAGAATATAGGAGATTGCCAGGTGTTAGTTTTAGTGTTTTCATCCTTCCACTAGTGATCAAAATAAACTCGTTAATTTCATTTTAGGGGTCCCACTTAGAAATGTTTTTATTATTCCACTAGGTCATGCAAAAATTTGGTTGTTTGGTGCATATTTTCATCAAAGTTGACTCTTTTAAAAAATGTCATTTCATCACTTGCTGGCTCACTTTGTCACTTGCTGAGAGTCCATTATTTCATGAGATTACATAACCTATTCAGTCATGTCATCATGAATTCCAGTGAGTCAAGGTTCCCATTAGGTCCTAGGGTTTTCAAGGTCCAATAACACACCATTTCCATTGCATAAGACTAGCAAGAAAGAGAGTGATCAAATAAAATTCTCTTTATCATGTAAAGATGATTTGAAAGGAGTAATATTCATTTCAAGATGTAATTTTTATTTTTTATTATGTAATTTTATGTCACTCAATTTGTAATAATTTCATGGCTCCCAAGCTGCCAACTCAGAGTTCCATATGCCAAAGCATCAAAATATTAGAGTTTAAAGTGTCTCAATCCATCATATGGTCAATTATCAAAGAATGAAGTCATAGTGAAAAGGGTACAGTTTCAAAGTTTAAAGGTGAATGTGAAGAAGGTAAAGTGGGTCCCAAGGCCCAAAAAATCAAATCGACCAAGTATAAAGCTCATCAAAGCATCAAATTCACTCTCCTTTGTCTCTCACAACATTCAGCTACCACTTCTAAAACTTGAATTTCTAGTTTGGAGAGTGAAAGAGTGATTTCTTGGTGGTGTTGTGCTTCTGGACAAGAGGCATTGCGCTTCTGTAACTAGTGTTGCGCATCTGCTAAGAGTTTTGTGCATCTACTAAGAGCGTTGTGCATCTCTCAAAGGCGCTGCACATCTAGCCTTTTTTCCCAACAAGCTCCAAAACTCATGCAAATTTCTTCTAATCTCCATCAAGGTTCTTACCACCTCTTAAAAATTAAGACACAAGCCTCCTCCTTCCATTCTTCAAGATAATTTTCATGGTGTTTGAGTTTTCATGCTAAATTTGGATTTTTTCTAGTCAAAAACCCTAATCTCATTCCCTCATTCCCAATTTGGTTCCCTAAGACCTTAAATTTCCTTCCCACATCACATTGAAACCCATCCATACCCATACATTACTATATATTTGTCCCTAAATCCATTTTCCCCTAAACCCTAAGTCCTAGGCACTTCAATTTCCTAGGCACCCATTACCATCGAACCTGTAATAAAATTACCATTCCAAATTCCCTAAATAGCTTAACCCCCCACCACCCCCTAAGTTTACGAAACCCTTTCCCTATCTTCCCAATTTTTCCTACCCCATTCCCCACTCCCTAAACCTATCCCCACTCCCATTTCCTCATCCCTAGGTTTTGCAGACTAAAATACCATGGAGGAAAATAGAGACTACATGGAGGAAGAAGAGAGGGAAGAGATATGGCCACATAAGGGAGGTCATATCAGGAAGTATGAGGCCATTCCAACTCATAAACATCATGTCCCCATCATTTTTCAAGAATTCATTCAAGGGACAAATCATTTGCTACACATAGGGCTAATTTTTATTCAAAGTATGTTTCTGACCACATGGAGATGAATTTCACAAAAATGAAAGAGGTTTTTGTTCATAATAGAACAAAAAATACAAGCATCATTCAGTTTTTACACATGTATTATGGTTTGGGAGGAATGTTAAAAATATTGTTGCTATAGGAGAGTTGCTGCACTTCTGGAGTAGTCTTGGGAAACTAAACTTTTCTCCCAAATGGATTGTCCAAATGACTTGCTTGATAAGTCAAATGAAAACTATACTGGACATTCTTTCCAATGAGCTATCATGAACTCAATGTGGAGTTCAAGAACGCCTCCAAAATTCACCTTGAAGTTGGCGTTGTGAATCTTCTTCAGGAGTTGCACTATTGACCAGTCTTGGGAGGTTTGACTTTTGAGGGCCTTAACTTCATCATTTTCAAAACATAAGGGAAATTTTGGAAAATATACAGTAGCATATTTCCAATGAGCTATCATGAGCTCAAATTGGACTTCAGGAAGGCCTCCAAATTCACCTTGAAGTTGGTGCTGTGCATCTGCTTCAGGTGCTACACATTTGCCAACTGCCCGATATTTTTTAGTTTTTTAGTTTTTCTCAGTTGCTGATAAAATTTATGAGTTTTTATTGATGTAATTCATGGATTTAAATGTAATACTGATTTTTTTTGAGTTACCTAGGGGTAAATACATTATTTAATACTCTTTTTGAGGATTGATGAATCATTTTCACTAAAGTTAGGGATGAGTCAGTTTGACCACCCTACACTCTAGGTTTCAATTCAGAATTTTGTGGATCAGCTCCTCAACTCAGGGATTTGACCCCTTGAGGTTGGGAGAAGTTGTTTCTTGTCTATATATTTCACCTCTTGACTCATTATAGAAGGTTGGATGTTGTTGTATTGATCAAAGACACTAGTGTATTCAGATTTTGGCAGGAATATATTGGATGAGTTGCATCTATTCTTTTTGGATTCATGTGGTATTGTGTTTTGACATAGCTTTTTCTTCAATTTCATGTGTATGAATGTTTTTTACTTTTCATGTTCATCTCAGCTCTATGATATGTTAATTTCTCAAGTTTGATAGGCACAATACATCTCTTATGCCCTCTTTTGGGAGAATCACCATAATTTGTTTAGTTTATTCAGTTTAAAAGGAATTCACACACTTTAATGCTCTTTTTAGAACCTCACCAGTTTCATCCATCTCACCTTGAAACCCTAAAGTGTGAGAGTGCTTACCTATCTTTCCCCATTAGATGTCTACAATTCTGATATTATTTTCCCAGACCTAGTTACCTCTTTGAACTAATTCACTCATCTAGCACCCAAATCAACCAATTAAAACTCATGTGCTAATATACCTAGCCTAAAACCTAATTTGATCTAGCTCTATTGGATGTGATCCCTTGGAGAGATCCCTCTCCTGCCTAGTAGGGCTATCTACTTGGTTAAGCTTGGTTTGTAGTTACTTTTGTTGGACTATTCTCGGCCTCAAAGATCTGGTAGAGCGCTGACATCTTGGTGAACATACTAGGGAGGAAAGTGAAAAATCTTCCCTGGGATAGAAATCATCAACGTTTAGATATGATTGTGTAATATCCCCAAAATAGGGAAAATCTACAATAATAAAAATATCTTAAGATATCCTTAAATTGGAGCTCCAAAAATACTTGAACACAATGATGCAAGCTGTGTTAATTTACTTATTAGATGTGTATTAAACACATCCTCATCATATTAGGAGCATATCAGAAAAACTATGTCTCCATATGTCATCTCCAAGTGGGGAAAAACAGTGATCTGGACCATAAAAACGCTATTTCCAGAAAATAATGTTGTAATTGTGAGAAATGGGACTTGGATCCCTTATTTCATGCAATATACATCTCACATATAGAATGGGAGATGCAAAAAATTATTCTAACTAAGTTAAACAGATCTCCCAGTTCTTATATGGCTTAAAAACACTGAGAACCCATGACTTAACCCATACAGAAAAATCTGAAGCAAGAAAGTGTAATTACAAGAGGTTTTCTATAGAAATATGTTGTAGAAAATATATCTGGATTTTATTTATCCAAATCACAGATAAAAACAGAGATCTAGCTTCTTTTATACAATGTAAAGATAACTCGGCAAGGGTTTCTTGGAAGCACAAGTACAAAAAGAGAAGATCTGAATATTCAGCTGCAAAATAATGTAGTCCCCTACAACATTACATGAATAGAGCTGAATAAAATACAATATGGATGAGAATCCATTTTTCTAGCGTTCTGGGAGAAGGGTTGGCCCTTTCTCTAGGAAACTAGCCCAAAATCAAGGTATTAAACCTTGCTGTAACTGCTCTCTGAAAAACGACACAGTTCCTCTATGGGATTGCACTGTAGAAGTGCAGAGATGCTCTGGCCAAGTGCCAAGATGTGAAAATATGCCTGAGAGTCCTTATTGTTGATCCTCCAATGGATAGACAAGCTCTCCACTGAAAACAAGCCTAGAAATGACTCAAAGAGATCCTCCATTACTGCACCCTGCAACACGACCCAGCTCTAAACAGAAACTGCGTTGTAGCTGAAGAAGGTAGCTTGGCCAAAATTTTGGAATGAGGAAATGTAGCCCAAAGAACTTCTCCTTCCCTAAGGATGAGGTAGGGATTCCCGACCAGGAACACTCTTGTGCTAAACAACACTGCAACTCTGCTAAATAGCAAGAGGAAGTAAAATCTAAACAGACCCAAGAAAATAATAATCAAAGCATGAATATAATGGATGTCCTCCTCTCCACATATAGCAAGTGCTCCTCTCCACAATGGGTCCCATCCATATGTGCCACCTAGTTCATGCAAGTTGTCCTCCATTAAAACTGCGCAGTCCATCATGGAGATGCAATGTATCTAGACAGTGCATGTGGACTTGGTCAAATATGACTGAATCAACATGATCCAATCCTGTTCACACCTGTAGGTGCTCAATCTAGCTACTTATTCTTCCCCTTTTCATATTAGGAATGTTATTTTCCCCTTCTAAAGAGGTTAATGGGCCTCCCTACCCATTTTATTCATCTAATGCTAACTATAATGTTCCTTTTAGCTTGAGGCTAAAATTTGGGAACATTACAGATTGCTGATGGTGGACAGTGATCAGGCACATGAAGGCTGAAATCATCCACCTGGCGACTCCAAATTAGTTTTGAAATCAACTCTAAAGACTCCACTGGAGGATGAACCTTGCCAAGACATATGAAAGAAAAACATGGGTAGATCAGGTATTCAACTTGGACTTTCATTCAAGACATCATGTTATTTATCATGAAATATTTCTTCTCTTTTCCTAATAATTTCCTAAAAGTTTTCCAAAATATATTATGTTTGAGAAAATATCATGGGCCTCCATTAGATTCCTTTCCCTTGAAGGTTGTAAATTCAAATTCCCCATACGCCTTTGATCTTGGTCCAGACCCTTTTTTTGAACCTTTTGATGACCATCTTCAACTTGATGTTCCTCAAGAGATCAAGACTAATCCTATAACTTTTGTACATACTCCTACACCTTGTAAAATTCCAGATAGATAAAAACAACTCATCTTACATCCTATACTCCATGACTTCCTTGAAAATTATTACGAATATCTTTCGAGGTTTGATGAAGAATATGGTAACATCATTGTTGAGAAACACATTCAGAGTTATGAAAAATTTCTCGAAATTTTTGAGGTTGATGAAGATGATGTTAGTATTAGGTTATTTTCTCTATATTTACAAGGCGAAGCCAAGGAATGGTTCACAAACTTTCCAGTTGCAAGTATTTTTATTTCCATCAGTTTGTGAAAGTCTTCCTTGATAAATGGGTGATCAAGAGGAATCATTTTCTGATTTTAGAAGAATATGATAATTTGAGAAGGAAACTAGGAGAAATAGTGCAACACTTTTCAGCTAAGTTCAATCAAGTATACCATTCAATCCCTGTTGATATAAAACTGCATCTTGGTTCAACCCTCTTACACTACTTGGATGCCTTTGATGCGGAAATGGAATTTTGATTGAGAGAAAGGGACATTACAACACTTGAAGAAATGAAGGATAGTGCAATATTTGTAGAAGCTAATTTGCTGGTAAAAAGGTTAAGATTGAAAGCAGAAGAAAGGGAGAGCATAGAGAAAGAATGCTTGACATCTTCAGAAGTGAATCTCGATATTTTGGTAATTACAGTAGAGGAAATGATGAAAAACATCACCATGAGAGATGAATTTGTTGTACAATATCATGATGTCCCATTTATTGCAGAAGAAGAAGAGGTTCCTAGACCTAAACAATTTCCTACTAATCCCAGCTACCATAGATCAGAAAATGATTGTTGTTCGTATTCATTTATGAAAAATCATGAAAATGAATTTGTAGATCAATCCGTGGAGGAGAAATATGCTAATCTAATGTGTATGTTTGATGACATTCCTTCTTTTAATTATTTTCCAAAGTTTGATCAGTATGACGATGATTATGTTATCCAAATTGAAAATTATTTTGCAGAGCAATCAACAGCTGGTTTATCGGAGAAAAAATCTTAGTTTCAGCAACTGAAATGCAGTGATCAACTGATGGATATCTTTGATGACAACGATGGGGAAAATGAAAAAAATTTTGAAATAAGTGAAGAATCTTTGCCTTTATGTTTTTCTTCATTTCAATTTCTAAGAGAAAATATTTCCAAGACTAGAAATCAGCAGTGTTTCAGTTTTGATGTTGAGGTTGAGGAAGATAATGAACTTCTTGAGCAAGTTATTAATGAAAAAAATTATCTTGAAATGGTTGAGGAAATCATTTGCGACATAGAAGCCTCCTTAGCTCTAGATTTGCAGCCATCGAGTTCCATTGGATTTCAATTTGCACATGAAGGCTTGGAAGCTGAAACATATGATCAAATGATGAAAAATGATTCTATGCCATTATGTTTTGAAGAATTTCAGTTTTTGAAAAAAAAAATTCATAATGTATCGAATGAAAAGGGTGAGCAACTTGTAGAAAGTCATGCAGTCTCATTGGAACCAATGGAAAATAGGTTGCAGCAGTCTTTTCAATTTTTTCATGACCCTATAGCTGATGTGTTGGATGATATCAGCAATAAAATTCCTTCTCCATTAGCTAAATCTGAGCCTGAAAAGAGTGTTGATATAAACTTGATCCAATAACCAGTTTCTTTTTCCTTTTGAGCAGGAATCTCATTGCAAAGCTCATCTGAACATTTGTAGTCATATCAGGAAAGTAAGGGTAAAGATGAAAGTTCATATTCATGTTATGAAGACTGCCTAGAATATAGTAGTAATATATTAGATGGGATGGAAATTAATATGTATTCCTATGAAGATCCTTTTGCAACATTCTTGAGGTCAGACGGTGGGCTCATGCATTGCAATTTCATTAAGATTCAATTTGTTGAAAAGTTTTCATGGGAGTTTCCTTTCAGTATTTCTCTCTACTTTCTCATAAGCAAGCACTTGTGGAGAATTCAAACAATAGCCAAAATTCTTACATGGTTTCACTGGCTATTCCATTTCACTTGATCAGTTGATGAATGGATCAGTTAGAGTAGGTGTGATGAATAAGCTCAATTCTGAGCATATTTTTCAGTAGTATCTTGCAGTAAATCTTGCAGTTAGTCAACAGTTCAGGTTGTCAGTTGTGTTTTAGTCTGAGTTAGTTGAGTTTATTGAGTCATTTTTTTAGTATTCATTTCGGCTTTTAGCTTTTGAATCCATGCCCAATGGTTAGGCTACTTGGTCTATGGTGTTGTTGGAATCTACAAGGAGCTACCATTCCCAAATGGAGCCAATGTTAGTGTTAGTATTTTCATCCTTCGATAATTGATCAAAATTAAATCTTTCATGTCAGTTTCGGGGTACCACTCAGAATGTTTTTATTTTTCCACTAGGTCATGCTAAAATTTGGTCACTTGGTGCAGATTTTCATCAAAGTTCACTCTTTTCAAAAATGTCATTTCATCACTTGCTCGCTCACTTTGTCACTTTTGAGAGTCCATTATTTCATGAGATTACATCACCTATTCAGTCATGTCGTCATGAATTCCAATCAGTCAAGGTTCCCGTTAGGTCCTAGGGTTTTCAAGGTCTAATAACACACCATTTCCATTGTATAAGAGTAGCAAGCAAGAGAGAGATCAAATAAACTTTTCTTTACCATGTAAATATGATTTTTAAGGAGTAATTTTCATTTCAAGATGTAATTTTTATTTGTTATTATGTAATTTTATGTCACTCAATTTGTAATAATTTCATGGCTCCCAAGATGCCAACTCAGAGTTCCATATGCCAAATCATCAAAATGTCAGAGTTTAAAGTATCTCAATCCATCAAATGATCAATTATCAATCAATGAAGTCATAGTGAAAAGGGTAAAGTTTCAAAGTTTAAAGGTGAATGTGAAGAAGGTAAAATGGGCCCTAAGGCCCAAAACTTCGAATCCACCAAGCATAAAGCTCATAAAAACATCAAATTCACTCTCATTTTTCTCTCACAAAATTGAGCTACCACTTCCACAACTTTAATTTCTAGTTTGGAGAGCGAAAGAGTGTTTTTTTTGGTGGGGTTGCACTTTTGTATAAGAGGTGTTTGCTTTTGTAACTAGCGTTGCGCATCTTCTAAGAGTGTTCTACACCTGCTAAGAGCATTGCGTATCTCTCAAAGGCGCTGCGCATCTGGCCCTTTTTCTTAGAAAGCTCCAAAATTCATGAAATTTCTTCTAACCTCCAACAAAGGTTCCTTAACAAGTAAGTAAGACACAATTGCCTCCTCCTTGCATTCCTCAAGAGAATTTTCATGGTGTTTGAGTTTTCATGCTAAATTTGGATTTTGTCTAGTCAAAACCCCTAATCTCATTCCCTCATTCCCAATTTGGTTCCCTAAGACCTTAAATTTCCTTCCCACATCACAATGAAACCCATCCCTACCCCTACATTTCTATATCTCTGTCCCTAAATCCCTTATCCCCTAAACCCTAAGTCCTAGGCACTTCAATTTCCTAGGCACCCATTACCATCAAACATGTAATAAAATTACCGTTCCCAATTCCCTAAATATTTTAACCCCCCACCACCTCCCTAATTTTACTAACCCCTTCCCCTATCTTCCCAAATTTTCCTACCCCATTCCCCACTTTCTAAACCTATCCCCACTCCCATTTCATCATCCCTAGGGTTTCTAGACTAAAATACCATGAAGGAGGAAAACATAGACTACATGGAGGAATAAGAGAGAGAAGAGAGAAGGCAACATAAGGGAGGTTACATCAGCAAGTATGATGCCATTACAGCTCATAAAATAATGTCTCCATCATTTTTCAAGAAGTCATTCCAAGGGACAAATCATTTGCTACACATAAGGCCATTTTTTCTTCAAAGTATGTTTCTGACAAGATGGAGATGAATTTCACAGACATGAAAGAGATTTTTATTAATACTATACCAAGGAAGAAAAACCTCCTTTAGTTTTTACAAATGTGTTATGGTTTGGAAGGAATGCTAAAAATATTTTTTCTATAGGAGAGTTGTTAAACTTCTGGAGTAGGCTTGCGACAATCAACTTTTATCCCTCATGGATTGTTGAAATGACTTTCTTGATAATTCAAATGAGAAATAGACTGGACGATCTATCCAATGGGCTATCATGATATCATTTTTGAGTTAGGGAAGGCCTCCACAATTCACCTTGAATTTGGCATTGGGCATCTGCTTTAGGCATTGCGCTTTTGACTAATCTTGGTATATTTGACCTTTGAGGACCTTAGCTTCGTCATTTTCATAACTTAAGGGAACTTTGGAAACTAGATAGGAGAAAATTTCCAATGAGATATCATGAGCTCATTTTGGACTTTAGGAAGGCCTCCAAAATTCACCTTGAAGTTGGCGTTGCGCATCTGCTTCAGGCGCTGTGCATTTGCCAATTTCCTAATATTTTCTAGTTTTTAAGTTTTTCTCAAATTCTGATAAGATTTATGAGTTTTTACTGATGTAATTCATGGATGTAAATGTGATAATGATGTTATTTAGTTACCTATGGTAAATAAATTAGGTAAATCTCTTTTTGAGGATTGATGAATCAGTTTCACTAAAGTTAGGGATGAGTCAGTTTGACGACCCTACACTCTAGGTTTCAGTTCAGACTTTTGTTGATCAGCTCCTCAACTTAGGGATTCGACCCCTAAGGTTGGGATAAGTTGTTTCTTGCCTATATATTTCACCTCTCGACTCATTAGAGAAGGTTTGATGTTATTTTATTGATCAGAGAAACTAGTGTATTCGGACTTTGGCAAGAATATATTGGATGAGTTGCAACTATTCTTTTGGGATTCATGTGTTATTGTGTTTTGACATAGTTTCTTCTTCAATTTCATATGTATGAATATTTTGTACTTTTCATTTTCATCTCAACTCTATGATATGTTGATTTCTCAATTTTTATAGGTAGAATACATCTCTTATGCTCTTTTTTGGGAGAATCGCCATAATTTGTTCAGTTTCTTCAGTTTAAAAGGAATTCATGCATTTTAATTCTCTTTTTAGCACCTCACCAGTCTAACCCATCTCACCCTGAAACCCGAAAGTGTTAGAGTGCTTACCTATATTTCCCCATTAGATGTCTACAATTCTCATCTTATTTTCCCTAACCTAGTTACCTCTTTGACCTAATTCACTCATCCAGCACCAAAATCAACCAATCAAAACCCCTCTACTACTATGCCTAGCCTAAAAACTAATTTGATCCAACTCTCTTTGTTCTGATCCCTTGGAGAGAGCCCTCTCCTACCTAGTAGGGCTAGCTACTTGGCTAAGCTTGGTTTGTAGTTACCTTTGTTGGACTCTTATTAGCCTCAGAGTTTTGGCAGAGCACTAACATCTTAGTGGCCATACTAGGGAGGAAAGTGAAAGATCTCCCCCATGATGGAAATCATCAAAGTTTAGATATGATTGTTGATGGTGGAAAGTGATCAGGCACACAAAGGCTGAAATTATCCACCTGGTGACTCCAAATCAATTTCGAAATCAACTCTAAAGACTCCACAGGAGGATGAACCTTGCCAAGAAATATGAAAGAACAACATGGGAAGATCCGGTATTCAAATTTTACTTCCATTCAAGTAATCATGCTCTTTATCATGAAATATTTCTTCTCTTTTCCTGAGAATGTCCTAAAAGTTTTCCAAAATATATTATGTTTGAGAAAAGATCACGGACCTCCATTAGATTCCTTTCCTTTGAAGGTTGTAAATTCAAATTCCTCGTATGCCTTTGATCTTGGTCCAGACCCTTTTTCTGAATCTTATAATGACCATCTTCAACTTGATGTACCTCATGATATCAAAACTAATCCTACAGCTTCTGTACATACTCCTACACCTTGTAAAATTCTAGATAGATACAAACCACTCATCTTACCTCCTATAATCCATGATTTCCCTTAAAATTCTTACAAATATCTTCCCAGGTTTGATGGAGAACATGGTAATATCACTATTGAGAAACACATTCACAGTTTTGAAAATTTTCTCAACCTTTTTGAGGTTGATGAATATGATGTTAGTATAAGGATATTTTCTCTATATTTGTAAGGCGAAGCGAAGGAATGGTTCAAAAAATTTCCATTTACAAGTATTTTTTTATTTCCATTAGTTTGCGAAAGTATTCCTTGATAAATGAGTGATCAAGAGGAATCCTTTTTGATTTTAGAAGAATATGATAATTTGAAAAGGAAAATAGGAGAAATAGTGCAACATGTTTCATCTAAGTTCAATCAAGTATATCATTCAATACCTACTGATATAAAACTGCCGCTTGGTTTAGCCCTCTTACACTACCTGGATGCCTTTGATGCAGAAATGGAATTTCAATTGAGAGAAAGGGAAATTACAACACTGGAAGAAATGCAGGACAATGCAATAGTTGTAAAAGCTAATTTTCTAGTCAAAAGGTTAAGATTGAAAGTAGAAGAAAGGGAGAGCATAGAAAAATAATTCTTGACATCTTCAGAAATGAAGCAAGACATTTTAGTAAGTATAGTAGAGGAAATGATGCAAAATATCACCATGAGAGATGAATTTGTTGTTCAAGATCACCATGTCCCATTTACTGCAAAATAAGAAGAGGTTGGTGGCCCTAAACAATTTCCTGCTAATCCCAACTACCATAGATCATAAAATTATTGTTTTTCGTATTCATTTATGAATAATCATGAAATGAATTTGTAGATCAATCCGTGGAGGAGAAATCTGCTGATATAATGTGTATGTTTGATGACATTTGTTCTTTTGATGATTTTCCAAAGTTTGATCAGTATGACGATGATTATGTTCTCCAAATTGAAATTAATTCTGCAGAGTAATCAACAGCTGGTTTATCGGAGAAAAAAGATCAGTTTCAGCAACTGAAATGCAGTGATCAACCGATGCATATATTTGATGACACGATGAGGAAAATGCGAAAAATTTTGAAATAAGTGAAGGATCCTTTCCTTTATGTTTTTTCTTCATTTGAATTTCTGAGAGAAAATTTTTCCAAGACTAGAAATCAACAGTCTTTCAGTTTTGATGTTGAGGTTGAGGAAGATAATGAACTTCTTGAACAAGTTTTTAATGAAAAACCTTCTCCTGAAATGGTTGAGGAAATAATTTGTAACATAGAAGCCTCCTTAGCTCTAGATTTGCAGCCACCGAGTTCCATTGAATTTCAAATTGCAGATGAAAGCTTGGAAGATGGAACATATGATCAAATGATGCAAAATGATTCTGTACTATTATGTTTTGAATCATTTCAGTTTTTGAAAGAAAAAATTCATAATGTCTCTAAAGAAAAGAATGAGAAGCATGTAGAAATTCATGCAGTCTCATTGGAATCAATGGAAAATATGTTGCAGCTATCTTTTCAAGTTTTTCATGACCCTATAGCTCATGTTTTGGATGATATTTGTAGTAAAATTGATTCTCCATTAGCTAAATTTGATCCTAAAAAGAGTGTTGATATAAACTTTATCCGACAACCGGTTTCTTTGTCCTTTTAGGAGGAGTCTGATCACAAAGCTCATCCAAACATCTGCAGTCATATCAAGAAAGTAAGGGTAAAGATGAAAGTTTATATTCATGTTATGAAGGCCGCCTAGAATATATCAGTAATGTATTAGATGGGCTGGAAATTAATATGTATTCCTATGAAGATCCTTTTGCAGCATTCTTGAGGTTAGCCGGTGGGCTCATGCTTTGCAATTTCATTAAGATTCAATATGTTGACAAGTTTTCATGGGAGTTTCATTTCAGTAGTTCTCTCTTCTTGCTCATAATCGAGCACTTTCAGAGAATTAAAATTGCAGCCAGAATGCTTACATGGTAGCACTGGCTGTTCCATTTCACTTGATCAGGTGATGAATGGATCAGTTAGAGTAGGTGTGATGAATAAGCTCAATTCTGAGCATCGTTTTTAATAGTATCTTCCAAAAAAGCTTGTAGTTAGTCAACAGTTCAGGTTATCAGTTGTGTTTTAGTTTGAGTCAGTTCAATTTATTGAGTCAAGTTTTCAGTATTCAGTATGGTTTTTAGCTTTTGACTCCATGCCCAATGGTTAGGCTACTTTGTCTACGGTGTTCTTGGCACCTCCAAGGAGCTACCCTCCCCAGCTGGAGCCAGTGTTAGTGTTTGTATTTTCATCCTTCCATCAATGATCAAAATTAACTCTTTCATGTCATTTTAGGGGTCCCATTCATAATATTTTTATTATTCCACTAGGTCATGCAAAAATTTGGTCACTTGGTGCAAATTTTCATCAAAGTTCACTCTTTTCAAAAATGTCATTTCATCACTTTGTCACTTGTTGAGAGTCCATTATTTCATGATATTACATCACATATTTAGTCATGTCATTATGACATCCAGTTAGTCAAGGTTCCCATTAGGTCCTAGGGTTTTCAAGGTCCAATAACACACCATTTCCATTGCATAAGACCAACAAGCAAGAGGGTGATAAAATAAACCTCTCTTTACCATGTAAATATTATTTGTAAGGAGTAATTTTAATTTCAAGATGTAACTTTCGTTTTTTATTATGTAATTTTATGTCACTCAATTTTTAATAAGTTCATGGCTCCCAAGCTGCCAAATCAGAGTTCCATATGCCAAAGCATCAAAATGTCAGAGTTTAAAGTGTCTCAATCCATAAAATGATCAATTATTAAAGAATTAAGTCATAGTGAAAAGGGTAAAGTTTCAAAGTTTAAAGGTGAATGTGAATAAGGTAAAGTGTGTCCCAAGGCCCGAAACATCAAATCCACCAAGTATAAAGCTCATCAAAACATCAAATTCACTCTCATTTGTCTCTTACAACATCGAGCTACCACTTTCACAGCTTGAATTTCCATTTTGGGGGGCGAAAGAGTGATTTCATTGGTGGCTTTGTGCTTCTGGACAAGAGGCGATGCACTTCTATAACTAGCATTGCGCATATGCTAAGAGTGTTGGGCATTTGCTAAGAGCGATGCACATCTCTCAAAGGCATTGCACATTTGGACTTTTTTCTCAGAAAGCTCCAAAACTCATGAAAATTTCTTCTAACCTCCAACAAAGGTTCTTACCACCTCTTAACAAGTAAGTAAGACACAATTTCCTCCTCGCATTCTTCAAGAGCATTTTCAGGGTGTTTGAATTTTCATGCTAAATTTGGATTTTGTCTAGTCAAAATCCATAATATCATTCCATCATTCCCAACTTGGTTCCCTAAGATCTTGCATTTCCTTCCCACTTCACATTGAAACCCATCTCTACCCCTACATTACTATACCTCTGTCCCTAAGTCCCTTTTCCCCTAAACGCTAAGTCCTGGGCACTTCAATTTCCTAGGCACCCATTCCATCAAACCTATAATAAAATTACCATTCCCAAATCCCTAAATATTTTAACCCTCCACCACCTCCCTAAGTTTACTAACCCCTTCGCCTATGTCCCCAATTTTTCGTACCCCATTCCCCACTCCCATTTCCTCATCCCTAGGGTTTCTAGAATAAATTACCATGGAGGAGGAAAACAGAGACTACATGGAGGAAGAAGAGACGTAAGAGAGAAGGCCACATAAGGGTGGTCATATCAGCAAGTATGAGGCAATTCCAGCTCATAAACATCATGTCTCCATCATTTTTCAAGAAGTCATTCCAAGGGACAAATCATTTTCTACACAAAGGGCCAATTTCTCTTCAAAGTATGTTTTTGACCAAATGGAGATGAATTTCACAAAAAAGAATGAGGTTTTTGTTAAAATTATACCATGGAGGACAAACCTACTTTAGTTTTTACACAGGTGTTATGGTTTGGGAGTAATGCTAAAATTATTTTCGCTATAGGAGATTTGTTGCACTTCTAGAGTAGTCTTGGGACAATCCACTTTTCTTCCTCATGGATTGTTGAAATGGCTTACTTGATAAGTCAAATGAAAACTAGATGGAAGAAATTTAAAATGAGATATCATGAGCTCAATAGGTTCATGATGGTAGGTATCTTATGTTTTCATTGATGTCAAAATTATGATGTTAACCCTTGTAGAATAGTTGATGTTTGGATGCCATTTATTTTAGCATAGTTTCAGTTGGTTGTGTTGGAATTGGGATGACTGAGTTGGAATTGATGTCAAAATTATGATGTCACTCATGATGGTTGTTTGGTCAATTTAGTGTGTCCTAAATTGCTAACATAAATTATCAACCAGGGATTCGTAAGCTGACAAAGTGTGGTGCACTATAGATGCAAGATAACCTATTTCTTACCTTTTTGTCGTTTTTGGTTTTCTAATGTGAGATGGAGATTCTAAAATAAAAACAAGTATGGTTTATGATTTTTCAAGGCAATGATATCCTTTATAATGATTTACCAACTTTAAACTTCAAAAGGAATTTGAAACATACAATGACAAAACTTGATAGGAAATGAAAATGTGCTGCTAGCCTAATAAATCAAACAGTGAACTATTGAGCATGAAAACCAAACTATCCTTGCTGCTATCTAAACACAAAAGAAACTATGCTTGAAGAAATCCAAGAATTGCAACAAAGTGAATCTAAATCAAATTACATCAACTTATATTCTGATCCCTCGCCATTAGTCCAGCTATGGCTTTCGGAGGTAACCATAAACAACTTGAGCAATCTGATATCTAATTTGCAGAAAAAGAAACTAATATCAAACTACACACTTATACTTCAATCCCTCACCATTAGTCCAGCTATGGTTTTCGAAGGTAACTGAAAATGACATGAGCAATTTAATATATATAACTTGCAGAAAGTAAACTAATATCAAACTACACACTCATACTTCAATCCCTCACCATCAGTCCAGCTGTGGCTTTCGGAGGTAACTAAAAATGACATGAGCAATTTAATATATCTAACTTGCAGAAAGTAAACTAATATCAAACTACACACTCATACTTCAATCCCTCACCATCATTCCAGCTGTGGCTTTCGGAGGTAACTGAAAATGACATGAGCAATTTAATATATCTAACTTGCATAAAGTAAACTAATATCAAACTACACACTCATACTTCAATCCCTCACCATCAGTCCAGCTGTGGCTTTCGGAGGTAACTGAAAATGACATGAGTAGCTTAATATCTAATCTAACTAGTAAAGCAAATGTTCAAAACTAAAATGAATAAAACAGTGCTGGAATTAAAAACTAAGAAAAAGAAATCAGCAGAAGGACAATATTGATTCCATGTCATTAGTCATTATAAAACTATGTGCAAATGCCCGGGCTGCCATGAAAAATTATGCTAAAAGCTATGATTTCAGAAAGCAATCTAAGTAAGGAAATATGACAAAACAGAATTGAAAGCAACTTATCGAGAAAACATGTAAAAGCCTCCTTGGATAGCAGGGGCCCTCTGCTACCAATTTGGTGAAGTCCTTCAGCTCCTTAAAGTTGTAATCAAAACAGCATCAAAGAACTGAATTTCTCTATTAAAAAGAACTCACAAATCTACATCCCATTCCATATTGAACTTTGTTACAAAAGACTTCTCTACTACTTTTTCATTACTTCCTCATTACCTATGATAGGAGAAAGCTTCTCCTATTTATACAAAATATGAGGATTCATCTCATTAATGGGAGTCCATGAATCTCTCCCTCCATCTCTAGAGTTACAATCAAAATAGGAAATGATAAGACACATGTCTTTCTAGAGTTTCAACACAACTAGGAAATGAGACACATATCCTCTTAGAGTTTCAATACAACAAGGAAGTGAGACACATATCCTCTTGATCCCATAATCTTCTCCAACCAAATTCGAATTTGGCCTTAGAGTGCCACATGAGGGTCTTCTAGAAGTCTCCTTTTAACCTACACATGTCATAAAAATCATAACACATATATAGATATATGAAACTATGTTAATTTTCTAGTTTCTAATCATAAATTCACTTAAAATACATAAAATAAATAACTTTGGAAAACAAGGATCCTAACCCATATATTTATGAAAATGGTTACTTGATGTAGGGTTTTAGGTCAAATGGCTATGAAATAAGAGTTAAATGGTTATGACATAATGGAAATATGTATGAATATGGAGAACACTTTTGAGACTCAACATACCCCCCAACTGAAGTTGTTGCATGTCTTCATGCAACTATTGCAATGATTCATTTGTCCATGAGTTGATCTTTTATGAGTTTTGACTCATATAGATTCATTCCAAACTTTGCTTCTTGATATTTTCCTTTTTGACAAAGTATAATACATTTGATTGCAACATTTTTTTTTTTTTTTCAATGGTTGGTTCTTGTGTGACAATCATTTTTTTTTCTTTTGAGCAATGGTTCTTGTGTAACAATGCTTTATTTTCTTTGTTGCATCAAAGTTCATGAAAACATTTAGAATCAATTACTTCATCAATGAATTGATAATTTGCAAGGCATATAATCTTTTGGATCATGTTGCAACAATAGTTGGTTGGGAATTATATGTGGGTGGAAATGAAATGAAAATGTGTGATAGTGTATGACATGTGGATATGAAATTATGTCCCTTCCCCCCAACTAAAGATATGACAATGTGAAAAAGGGAGTGAGAAATTTTTCCAAAGTTACAATTTTAGCATTCTAATGAATTACATGACTAAAATTAGAAAACAACATACCTTCACTTACTTTAAATGTGGATGAGTTGTGTATGTGTGGTGGCTACAAAATTTTGATCATATTCTTCTTCAAGTGGCTGAACAAGAGGAGTCATGGATAAAGAGATGAGATGACTTTTTATTGCTTCTACTAAAACTTGCTGAATCTGCTCCAAAATGCTGAAAATAATGGTCTTCATGTCTTCAAAACTCATTGGCATAATTCCTACTATGTGAAAAGATGTTCTGATGTCGAACATAGTAGGAAATTGTTGACTTAGTGGCCATTAATGGATGCCACTAGTCAACACGAGAACTCTCACCATTGATGACAATGAGAGTCAAGATGCCCAAACACATCTTGCTAGGTATGAATGATTTTGCTGATGTCGAGTCACCTAGAAGATCTGACGAACAAGAGACATTAATGTATTCCCATTGTTTGTCAGCATGAGAAATTGCCATTAAGGCATGCAAGCCTCAAGGTGTTTTACAAAGAACTTAGACTCAAAGGATTATAGACTCAATAGTTTGCATTGAAGCAGGGCTTATTTGCGGAATGAAAATGACAAGAAATGGAAGAATAAAATGGAAGATGGCAATGGAAAGTAGAAATAGCAATGGGCAATAAGCATGTGAATGAACCTCTTGCTTTTATTTGTGGGTTATGAATGGACAAAAAGAAATGGAAAGTGGATGTGAATGTAAATGGAAAATATGAAGTGAAATGAGGTGAATGGTTTATTATGAGGTATGGATGTGATGGAGACAATAGTATCTGAAAGTTTTTCAAGTGTTTGGATCTGATTTTACATCAGCATATTTCCTCTTTGTTGCTGATCATCCTCTTATGAAACAAATTGGTCTCCTAGAGAGACACCATTCTCTTGTAATCATTTGTCTTTCCTCCTGGAACCTACAAAAAAAAAACTAATACTTCTTCTGCAATGGAATGTAAGATTATCAAAGGAGAGAGATGATCAATCTCTCTAGTTATGATATTTACACATAAAACTAAGAATTTATATTAATGAAACAAGTTCTCAAAGGAAAAATCAAAAGAATTTATACCTGTTTTGGAATTAGTGCCTCAAGTTGAATGTTTCTTCTTTCAGCAATTTATTTCATTATTTACCATTTCAAACTCTAATGATGGATTTCTCATTGTATAGATGTTGTTGAGACCTTTCCAATGATACTTAAATCATCAAAATCTGATTTTGTATGAGAAAGTTAGGCTGATTTGAGCAATGAGGTTTTTCAGCTGCGGAATTGGAGAACAGCCGCGGAATTGGACTTTAGTTGCGGAATTGGAGAACAGCTGCGGAATTGGACTTTAGTTGCAGAATGTCAACGGTTTCTATAGCTAAAAATCTTGAATAAAAAGTTAGCCATTCATCTTTCATCATCAGTCCAAAATTAATCAATACCTTCAGAAAAATAAGCAAATAACTTATTCATTTCATTGATTCAAAATTATTGATTTTTTGTTTTTTGTTTTTTGTTTTTTTTTTTTTTGTAAATGTAACATATATAATTTAAACAAAACAATTTATTAAATAAGAAAATTAAAAATAAAAACTAAAAACAAGAATGCCATTCTCCTATTGTATACAAGCGAACTCCAGAACACCATTACTTCCCACAAAAATATCCTTTGCTCAAACTCTAAAAGAACAATGCATATGATTCACAAGCATTGCAGTGTAGCTTCCAGTAATTCTTTAATGCATGGTAGGATGGAGGATGCGGGGGCGTACTGGTGTCTTTGATGGACTTGTCCTTATAGGCAAAGATTTCACAATTGCACCACTACAGTTCAATGCAAGTATGGCACTTTCAGCCATTACAAATTCAACAAATGCGATACGAGTGGAATGAACATGATCTCCAAGCAGTCTCAGGCGAATCATAAACACATGGAATCCACGTTGCTCAAGGTTGATAGAATTTGTATTCAACTTGGATTCTTCTTCCTGGAGATCAGGAAACCGAATTATGGCTGAAATGAATGCAGAGTGCCGTTCAAACTCTCCACTGTGCAAACAGAAAACCGTTTTTCCTCACGTGGCAGGCAAAAATGGCCTTCAAAGAACCGATAAATTCTCCCAGACCGCCACGAATTTCGTAAAACGATTTCTGGGTTATCTAATTCACCACGTTAGAGAAAAAACCCATGTCTCATTTTTTCAAAATTCATCCTCAATCGTTCAGAAAATGCATTTGAAATTGACGTGTCAAAAACAGTTGTGTTTCTAGAGATGTTGTAACAAAAATTGTTTTTCTCAGAACGTGGCTCAAAATTGCGTTTCATGTGCATTTGTTTTCATCTCTGGACTGTTCAGAAGCACAATTCCCCCTTTCATCTATGGGAATGGACGAAAAGATGCTCTGAAGGTTAATCTCACATTCACGGGCAAGCTTTGAAAGCAGTTCAGTGGTTTCATCCCACTGTCCACTTCTGAAAGAATTTCTTGTTTAGATATCCCATTCTCCACATGCAAAGATGTATCATCCTTGATGTTATTTGAAGACTCGATATTTTTTTTAATTCTTGCCCATTCAATAGAAAAGCCCGACATACTTTCACCAGTACTGTCTACTTCTTGCTCTTTATGAATTTCAGAATCCTCTATTTTCTTTTCCTTTAGAATACCATCTGATTCCTTTTGTCTTGGGCGTGTTTCATGGGATTCAAAGCTTTGTTTCATTTCCTCGTTAACCTGCTCTTTTTCGTGACTGAGATTGGAACTAATAACATCTTACTTGCTATGAGTGTTGTCCTCGTGTTTCAGATCACCGTTTCAGAACCTTTTGCATTACTCTGCTCAGTTTCATTGAGTAGAGATGCCTGTTCTATTTTGCTTCTAATGCTGGGGAGACTTACAAGAAGAACAATCACAGCAAGAACTGCAGTACCTCCTAGGAGCAGCTTTGTTTATTGATTTGTTTTGTTTTTGTTTTTTTTTGTTTTTTTGTTTTTGTTAATAAAACTATATGTTATATTTTTAAAAATTAAAAATACACATATATATTTTACTAAGCAAAAATGATTTTTTTTTTTTTTTTAATTTATTTGTTTTGTTAATAAAATTACACATGTTAAATTTTGAAAAATTAAAAATATACATATGTAATTTACTAAACAAAACAATTTATTGAATTTTTTTTTTTTTTAAATGATTTGTTATTAAAATTATATATATTTTTTCAAAAATTTTAAAAATATACATATATATTTTAGTAACAAAACAATTTAATTTTTTTATTTTTATTTTTTTAATTTTCATTTTTTTTTAATTGATTTGTTTAATAAAATTATGTATGTTATATTTTCAAAAATTTAAAAATACACATATATATTCATTAAACAAAACAATTTATTGAAATCAAAGTTTTTCATGAAAACAATTTTTTTTTTTTAAATTGTTGAATCAATTGAAATGATGAAGTTTTATTTTGTCTCCTCTTTTTTTTTTTTTTTTTTTTTCACATAACAATTCTTTTTCTGATCCTCCAGATCACACAAAGTGCAGGAGGAGAGCATACTCAAGAATTATTAATTTTTTTTTTAGATGTAAGAAATAAGGCTACCTAGTTACACTTCCCCGGCAACGGCGCCAAAATGTTTGGTCAATTCAGTGTGTCCTAAATTGCTAACATAAATTATCAATCAAGGATTTGTAAGCTGACGAAGTGTGGCGCACTATATGTGCAAGATAACCTATTTCTTACCTTTTTGTCGTTTTTGGTTTTCTGATGTGAGATGGAAATTCTAAAATAAAAACAAGTATGGTTTATGATTGTTCAAGGCAATGATATCCTTTATAATGATTTACCAACTTTAAACTTCAAAAGGAATTTGAAACATACAATGACAAAACTTGAAAGGAAATGAAAATGTGCTGTTAGCCTAATAAATCAAACAGTGAACTATTGAGCATGAAAACCAAACTATCCTTGCTGCTATCTAAACACAAAAGAAACTATGCTTAAAGAAATCCAAGAATTGCAACAAAGTAAATCTAAATCAAAGTACATCAACTTATATTCTGATCCCTCGCCATTAGTCCAGCTATGGCTTTCGGAGGTAACCATAAACAACTTGAGCAATCTGATATCTAATTTGTAGAAAAAGAAACTAATATCAAACTACACACTCATACTTCAATCCCTCACCATTAGTCCAGCTATGGCTTTCGGAGGTAACTGAAAATGACATGAGAAATTTAATATATCTAACTTGCAGAAAAGTAAAATAATATCAAACTACACACTCATACTTCAATCCCTCACCATTATTCCAGCTATGGCTTTCGGAGGTAACTGAAAATGACATGAGCAATTTAATATATCTAACTTGCAGAAAAGTAAACTAATATCAAACTACACACTCATACTTCAATACCTCGCCATTAGTGCAGCTATGGCTTTCGGAGGTAACTGAAAATGACATGAGCAATTTAATATATCTAACTTGCAGAAAAGTAAACTAATATCAAACTACACACTCATACTTCAATCCCTCGCCATTAGTCCAGCTATGGCTTTCAGAGGTAACGTATAATGACATGAGTAGCTTAATATCTAATCTAACTAGTAAAGCAAATCTTCAAAACTGAAATGAATAAAACAGTGCTGGAATTAAAAACTAAGAAAAAGAAATCAGCAGAAGGACAATATTGATTCCATGTCATTAGTCATTATAAAACTATGTGCAAATGCTCGGGCTGCCATGAAAAATTATGCTAAAAGCTATGATTTCAGAAAGCAATCTAAGTAAGGAAATATGACAAAACAGAATTGAAAGCAACTTATCTAGAAAACATGTAAAAGCCTCCTTGGATAGCAGGGGCCCTCTGCTACCAATTTGATGAAGTCCTTCAGCTCCTTAAAGTTGTAATCAAAACATCATCAAAGAACTAAATTTCTCCATTAAAAAGAACTCACAAATCTACATCCCATTCCATCTTGAACTTTGTTACAAAAGACTTCTCTACTACTTTTTCATTACTTCCTCATTACCTATGATAGGAGAAAGCTTCTCCTATTTATAAAAAATATGAGGAGTCATCTCATTAATGGGAGTCCATGAATCTCTCGCTCCATCTCTAGAGTTACAATCAAAATAGGAAATGATAAGACACATGTCTTTCTAGAGTTTCAACACAACTAAGAAATGAGACACATATCCTCTTAGAGTTTCAATACAACAAGGAAGCGAGACACATATCCTCTTGATCCCATAATCTTCTCCAACCAAATTCAAATTTGGCTTTAGAGTGCCACATAAGGGTCTTCTAGAAGTCTCCTTTTGACCTACACATGTCACAAAACTCATAACACATATATAGATATATGAAACTATGTTAATTTTTTAGTTTCTAATCATAAATTCACTTAAAATACATAAAATAAATAACTTTGGAAAACAAGGATCCTAACCCATATATTTATGAAAATGGTTACTGGATGTAGGGTTTTAAGTCAAATGGCTATGAAATAAGAGCTAAATGGTTATGACATAATGGAAATATGTATGAATATGGAGAACACTTTTGAGACTCAACACTTTGTCTCCTCAAAGAAAAAATGACCAGTTTTTCTTTGTAACCAATCAAAACTGATCGGCTCGAGCCAACACAGGTTAGAACAAACTGAGCTGACCAAATTTGTACCATTGCACTTCCTTTACTCTAACAAATTCGTATGTTATATATATATATATATGAGAAAAATTTGCATATTTGTGTGTATGGTTTGGATTTGTGTAGGTGTAAACCAATAATTTTTTAACTAAAATTTAAATATTTTATATATTTTTTGTCTTGCGATTTGTGTCTAGTTTTTTTAGAATTTAAATTCAATTTCATTTGAGTTTTAGTTTTTTTTAGAATTTCAATTCAATTTTTGTTTAATTTAGGTTTTTTTTATAACATTGTTCCATATCCACTTTTGTTTTTAATACTTTCATTTGTTAAAAAAATATTTAGTTAACCCCCACCTCCTCAATCTCTTTCATCTATTTTTTTTTTTAAACGTTGATCCATACCTACTTTGGTTTCGAACACCTTTATTTGTTAAGTTAAATTATCTTGTCAACCCCCACGTCCTCAATCTCATTATCTGTTGTTCCTCATAAGTAATTTTGATAACTAAACATTTAACTTTAGTTTCTACAAGTTCAATGAAATTCCCCACTTTTCATCATTGTATAAATGGTGGCCTACATATGTCTTATTTGAGATCTATGTTTAGAAAGATAAGAAGACATTTTGAATTTATTATGAATTTCGACATATTGTCATTGTTATTGTGTTTTTTTTTTCCCAGGAAAAAATCGGCAACTTTCTATTAATAAATTAATGAGAATTACACTTAGTACATGCAATTAAGCATTCGAGATGACCATAGGGTCCATGTACTCGTGTACACCGTGTAGCGAGGCTACCAATAAATTTACAAATTTCCAGCAAGTTTGGGATTTTCACGCTTTTCTTTCCTCTTTTGGACGATCTACCGATTCCCCGAATGTAGGGATGAAGGGACCAAGGCCGGCTCATTGTTCCCTATTGCATTTTATTTGTCGGAGTCTGAGCCTTCGGACACATGCACTCTCTTGTTTGCACCCAAAATAACATCAGAACGTGCTTCATACAACGTTGGATCCATCATCGGGTCAACCTGAGAGGTCGTATTAGTTTCCATTAGTTCTTGTACATCTTGTTCTTGTATCCCTTGGTCTTCTGTTGGTTGTTTTGTCTCCTTCTGTCATTCTTATTGTGTTATATGAAATTAGATGTACAATATTAAACTTCTAATAGTTTGCTAATTGATCATGGTAATGAGTATTAAACTTGCAACTCAACAACATTTGGCATTTCGACAGCTAAATTTTATTATGATTGTGAGATTTGGACTTAACAAAAGCTTGACTAGTTTAGGACTCAATAAATTTGATTTTCAATTTGATGAAACTCTACAAATATGAAAAAATCAAAATATTATATTTGTTTAGTTTTGAAAAGTTTCAATTAGTTATAGTAGGTTCTAGCATGTTAATAAACCACGGTGATTTCTAGGCGAGTTTAGCCTCTAGTACTTGTTTCACAAGATAATCTTGAAGACTTGAGAGTTCCTATCAAGTCTTGAAATACTAATAGAAACTCTATGCTATCAAAATCCCTAGTTTGTGCACTTGGGAATATTTGCACCCACGAGGGGCTTATGAACATGGGTCTCCTCATTGTTTTTTTCTAGACCACATAGTCATTGTAACATACTCAACACCCTCTATCCATTGTTGATAGTAAGGGGAACTTTGGAAACATGATATTTCCGGCTACTGTGTACTCCAACACCCAATTCTCTTGAAGTATGATATCATATTTTCCTTGGAAACCAACATAACCCATTAGTCAAGGAGTATGAACTACACGTCAATTGTAGAAATGGGTTGACTGTATACTGAAAAAATACCCAAATCGACTACATGTTGACTCCCCATTGACCGACTTTGTGGATTTATTGTCTATCGACTATTCGTCAATCAAATAGTCGAACACTACTACCATCCAACCATACAATCAGGTCTACAATCTGTAATCTACATACACATTTGGATGCCATTGACTAAATAGATGGATTTACTACCTGTTGACAGTATATACATAAATTTTGTGTAAAAACCATGCCTTGCATATGCTTTAGATATGAAAGTATAAATGTATACAATTCATAATAAATAAGACACACAGAGGAAGTATGTTTAACATATTCATTAAATTAATAACAATATTTGACAAGGTAATTGCACCAAATAAATAACACATGAAACACAATAACACTTATTGTTTGTAATTATCCATTAACTATATGCATATCTCAAGTGTTCCTCCCAACCATAGGCTTCACTACTCTAAATCTCTCAATAGTGGGTCACCCCTGAGTTGGGGTTATAATTCCACTAGTGAAAAGGCTAACCTAGAGCCAACTACGGTCACATGGTTAGTACCAATAAGTAATAGGCAAAGTACCAACTCCAATATCCTTCCGATCTATAGTCTCCAACCCTAGCTTGCAAAATCATAGGTAATGCACCCCCTTTTATTTCTATGTATTCCTTCAAGTTGTGCCACTACCCTTCCAAGGATTTTGGCACAAACTAGCGAGGAAGTCTCAAAGTACTAAAGCTCTAGGATTTCCAATTGCCCTTAGGAGTCTTCTAGGCACCCCTCATGTGTCACATTAGCCAATCTTCCCCAAAAATCCCCCCTCCAACTTCTAACCTTTCCCGAGACTAGCAATGAGTATTGGCCACTGAATACCACTGAGGAATTCACAATAGTTTACTAGGTCATAGGGCTTAGTAGTTATCCAAGCTCACTTACCCTCTATTTTGTAGCACGAAACAACAAGAAACCAAGGAAATAACTGTAAGAATGATGACCAAATGAAGATGGAATGATTCGATAGAATCCCCAACAACCATGGAAAACACAACTTAAATATGCATGTGGTGTTTTCACCAAGTGTCACCCAAGGAACTTACCCCAACCACTTGAAAACTTGAATATACTATTTGTTCACTCACTTTTTGACTTAGGATAAAACACGAGGGTACAACTTGGGCTTATACATGCCCCTTTTCAACTGGTTTATATTTCATAAAGTCACATTTGGAATATTATTTTATTTATTCAATTAGGAACCATGTATTTGTTTCATCCCCTCACCTTTCCCTCTTGTGGAGTCCTAGCCCCCCATCTCTCGTGTTTGACTTGTTTTATAGTAGTGTCTTTTATTAAAATGAGTGTGATTACATATTATATCTATAAGCTCACTGGAATTTGGGTACATATGCTCTATGACCTTAATCACACAGGACCTCAAAACATATAAACATAGGCACATAGGCCCATAACACATATATACACATAGGCTTGTTGACCCAACACAACTTGGCTTACTAGCCTAATAAAATATGTACAAATATGTACAAGGGTTCATCCTAGGGGTGCTAGATTCCCCTCCCCCTGATCCGAATTTCTACAGGAACGGAATAAAATACAGAAATAGACATAAAAATAGAGATACAACAGAAATAATACTTCATTTCATTAATATCAAATAACTTATATATGCTTACAGATAAAATGGAAATAAAATAGCTAGGGTGATGGTAGCTTATCTCTGAGAAGAGATGTGGCGACTACATGCCTCTGAACTGTGTTACAATGAGGCTCAAAGGCCTATTATTGTTGACAAACAATGAAAAACCATAAACATCTGAAAACCTAACCGTAGGAGATGAAGCGCCAAAACTATGGGCCCCATTTGGGTAAATTGGTGTTTCAACTTCTCGAGGACATAACTTTGGCATACGGTTTTTGTTTGATGCACATCATACCTCGTTAGAAAGATCTATCCGAGGAGTAAAACTTTTAATGTGAGAAAAATCAATCCATGAACCCATGTTGCTCCCAGTTTTCCCAAAAAATGTTGTTTAGGGCCTCAAAACGGCTCCAAAAGTTCAGGACCCAAAAAATTTCTAAAAATAGTAAGTTGTGCTGCAACTAAAAAACTGAAAGAAATGGCGGTGGCATTTCAAGTGGAATAGGTGGGTGGCCACCAATGTCCACTTGGATCATTAGGGTCCCAAAACGGTTCCAGAAGTTCAGGACCCAAAAACTTGCTAAAAATAGTAAGATGTGCTGAAAATGAAAAACTGAAAGAACCGATGGTGGGTGTCCAAATGTAATAGATGGGTGGCCACCAATATCCACCTGGATCACCCCCTTATTTTTGTACTGTCTTCAATACATTATTTACATATGTACAACAAAAAATCTTCACTTATGAGCTCTATTTCCTTCCAAGTATTCACTTCGTGCCTTTGTTTTTCAGTTGTTCCTAATCAACCATAAAGAAAAGAGACATGTTATAGCAGTTATCATGTAACTTTTATTTTCCCCATACGAGTTCAACTCCAAAATGTATTTAATATCAAGAATAATCTTACATGCATGAACCAATACTTATTTGTATGGTTGTTGTGTGCTTTTCCAAGCTACCATGGGGAAGAATTTTTCACTTAGACAAAAAATCACAGTTCTATCCATATGCCATACTCACCCTTTATGATTAGTCATTCCCTTCTCTGCATCATATTCCTTTAGGTGATTTTTCATTTTCCAAGGTGTTCCCATGCAATGAGAGTGCTAAATCATTACCATAATTCCACTCGTTATCATTATTCAATGTTCTATGTAAACTATAATATATATTGTCAACATTATGGCCTTCTTCTCGATCTTTTTGTTTCACAATGACAACGTTAACTTGCAACTCCTTTGTTGCAATTGTCTAACAACTCTTGAAACATACTCATTTACATGAGCTAGTAACAAATTCATCATTTCCACTACTAGCATAACCATTTTCATAAAATATATCATATGCATGCATTCACCTAATGCATTTGACAATGTCTTCAAACATATACATATATATAATAACATTTTAGTGTGTAAGATCATTGTTGGACATTTATAAATGTTCATGCATTCCCATTCATTGCATTCTTTCCACTGTTTTCAATACACCATCTTCTATAGTATGCATTCCAACATGGTGAATTTGGAAGGCCTAGCTAGCACTTTGATACATCATCCACAAACTTCCCTACCACTTGCTTAATCATTTGGATGCCTTCTTTTTCTGCCCAAGGACAAATCTAATGACCACAATCTTTGATACTCTTCAATGTTGGCAAAAGTATTTTAGCACAAAATATTATTTAAGAGTAGGGACACCATTGGATATTTGCATGATGCTACAGTCTTTCTATATCCATCCACATATGGCTTCACACATGGTTATACTTGTTGATTTTTGTTTCTTTATTAGGAGTATATCTCCCAACGTGCCTTTTTTACTACCCATAACCATCGTACACTACATGCCCTCTATTTTAACTTTCATGCATTCAAAAATTAACATTTTACAACCACTTAAGGCCTCATGCCTTTACGGTCCAAGTGATATGTCATTCCCCATTAATGCATACCATGTATTCAACATTATCACTTCATATATTAAATTTTAGTTGAGTAATTCTAATGTAAATTTCCTTCAACATGCATGAATTATAAACATATTAGGTACACTTTCCCGAATGATATTAATTATTTGGTTGCAACATAACTGGTTGCCTCTTGCAAAAGCTTATAAGCTTCCTTAATCATCCTTCTACTTAGCATTCTCCATGCTAATATTTTCTTCATAAAAATGGTTGTCACGTGCAACAACCTCATCACACTTTTAGCCATGCCATCTCTCTTTTCCATATGTAAAATCAGCCCATTTACCCCATTGGGGTGGTTACTGCTAATCCAATTCCTCTTATGCTATTAGAAGAATGTGATAATTTTTTTTTCATTCATTGTTCATTTTTCACTTAAGCACAACAACTTAGACCATAATTTCTTATTTGGTTGTTTCACACCTGGCTTTGTCATAGCTTTGGATATAAACTGAGCTCATATATATATGTTGAAAATCAACAATAAAATGTGTGTCTAATTTATTTTTCCCTTAAATAAATTGGACAACAAATTGTAATCTAATCTCATAACAACTTGTATTAGTTAACTAAGTCAGAAAGACTTAGTTCGCTCAATAATTTTGAGTTGAGGGTCAAAGGTGAGGCATGTAGAGTGATTATATTATTTTGGGGGTCCAGTTGCAGTTAATGCACTAGTGTAGGGCAAGTGTAATCAGTTAACTCAAATTAATTGAGTTAAAATTGGTTTAACTAGTTCCGACTGAGTGATGAGCTAGTGAGAGGTCAAGTCAATTAAATTAGATTTAATTCACAATTAGTGATCAATCAAATAACTGATGATTCACTATTAATAGCTACATGCATGTCAATTCTGATGATGACCTAGTTGAGACATAAGATAAATAGAAGTTAACTATCAGTTGTATTATTAGCAAATTGCCCAGGCCCAATTATAAAGCCACAATATGCCCATGAGAGATTGTGCAATCAAGGAAGGTTGGAATTCATATTTAATAGGGATTTATTTTCCTAGGAATTGTGTGAGCAAGGCAGGCTGGAGGAAGGCAAGGAATTGGCTATGTGTTTGTCTATTTTTTCCTAGATCAGTGTGAGACGATTGGTGGAGTGCAACAGATTCTTGTGAGCAAGAATGCATTGTATTTTTTCATGATTCCTTGGCTTATTATACAATAGAGATAGATGGGTTTTGAGCAGTTGCTTTCCCCGGGAAAATATTGTGTTGTGAGATTGATTTATTTCTTTCTCTTACTTGCATGTGATTGAGTGATCGTGTTTTATTTTCCACAAATATTTTAAAAAGATTTCGTATCTTGTTTTAGTATATTTCATGATTGGATTGAATCCATTGGTATAATTTCTACATGGTATCAGAGTGCTAGGAATCACAATAGTGGAGAAGAAATTGAGTTTGTGTTGAACAATATTCAAATTTGTAGATACATTCTTTGGAGCCAGCAGCTGACCGGGATGTCTTTCATTGGCTTGAGACTCGAATATGCACTCGAAGGAAATTCGAACTATATTGCATGGAAGGACAGGATGGAAGAAATATTGGAGGATAATGGGTTGAAGAAGTTCATGGACACTGATATTCCTGAACCCAATCAGGCAGATGTTGCGCAACATGAAGCATGGAGGAAGAATGTCGCAAAGGGGAGGAGGATCTTATTAGAGGGAGTTTGAGATCATATTGTCGTGAGTCTCCATGGCAAGGTGAATCCATATGTTATGTGGAAGGCCTTGACAAATTTGTTTCAAAGAAACAGTGACCAAAAAAAATTGGCACTGAAGGAAAAGCTCGAGAAAATCAAAATGGAGAAGGGCGACACAATCCATAAATACTTGACCAAGTTCACTCGATGTCAAGATGAGCTTGGAAGTATTGGGATTATTGTAGCTGATGATGAATTGGTGAGCCTAGCACTTCTAGGACTTCCCAAGAGATGGGATAGTTACAATGACTATAAATGGGAGGGAGCAGTTGCCAAAATGGGAGCGACTATGGTTAGATTTTGTACAAGAAGAGTTCAACGGAATACCAGGGATGGATCCTCATCCAAGACTGATGATGAGGAAAATTGTGCCTTGAATGGTAAGGCAAAGGGGAAAGGAAAGAAGTCATATTCCAAATCCGACACTAGAAAACAAAGCAAGAAGCGAAACATGCAAAAGGTGAAATGTTTCAACTATCATGATCATGGAAACTATGCCACAAATTGTCCACAAAAGAAGAAGAACAAAAAGAAGGCTCCAAGAGCTGCAACAGGTGAAGATTTGGCCTCACAATTTGAGTTGTAATTTTCTCTCATCGCATGCATGGTGTCAACTATGATGTGATATATGTGTTACTTGGATAGTGGAGCATATTTCCACATGACTGGCAACAAAGAACTCTTTAGTAGCTTGGAGGAGAAGGATATTTAGATGCACATCGAGATGGGTGATGATCGGAGGTATAGTGCTACCTGGATTGGTACAGTTACTTTCGAGAGAAAGTTAGGTAAACCTTTCATATTAAAAGATGTCATGCATGTACCAGGTTTGAAAATAATTTAGTTTAAGCTACTATGTTGGAGGATCTTGGATATGATGTGGTTTTCAGTGAAGGAAAGGTGTTCCTTTGTCACAAATCCACAGTACAAGTAAAGAATATTGGGGTTTGTGTGAAGAACCTCTATAAAATTGATGTAGATGGTTGCACAACATTGAGCAGTAAAACAGATGAGGTGGTGAGCCGGGATAGTGGTGAATTATGGCACAAGAGTTTGGGTCATCTACACCACAGTGCTTTGAGGATCATGCAACAAATTTATGCAGGGCTTCCAAAGGGTACACTTGTGTAGAGATACACATGCAAGGGTTGTACTATTGGGAAGTATACAAAGGCCACCTTTCATGAGATGGAGAACCAATCAGCAGCAATCCTGGAGATAGTTCACCCAGGCTTGTGTGGACCATTCTCAAGAGCTTCCACAACAAAGCACATATGATTATGTGATTTTTTTTTTATGATTTTTCTAGAAATTGTTGGATATTCTTCATGCAGAAGAAAGATCAAAAGATCTCCAAGTTTTGTGAGTTCAAAGCACTGGTAGATAAAGATACATAGAATAAGGTGAAGGCTC